>CM038232.1:30996657-31235142 GCA_021442155.1 Cymbidium sinense
GAGAAAACAAACTTATTAGGAGTATAACAACTCTTGACTAGAGATTGGTAGATTATTTGCTCATGTAAAAATATAATTGAATTAGACTTTGACCTTTATATTTTCCTTCAATCATTGATTTTTTATTTGAATTTAGAATTTAATACCATACTGATAAATTTAAGTAAAATTAGTGGGTTCATTAATTTGGAGAGATTTAGAAATTTGAAGAGACATTTGTCATAAGAATTAGTTTGTTGATTTTGGAACCTTGATCCAATAAACTAGGATATGTTGAATGAGGTTTCTCCATTTAGAGAGATTTTTGGAGATGATTTTGTTTTGCCAATCCTTTGGTTTGAGATTTTTATTTTGGAGCTTTTATTTAGAAAATTTGAGTATGCTAAGAGAAATCCAAGTGTATGTTTGAAAATATTTTTGAAAATATCTTGTTGCTTGTGATGATTATTTGTCATGTATTTGATTTGTTTTGATTTGACAATGGGATATTCACTTAGAAAATTTAGGTATGTTAAGTGAAGCCTAATGTGTTTGATGTATTTTGATTTTATTTTAAAATGAGACCACTTAACAAATTTTGGTATGTTAAGTAAGGCTCAAGTGTGTTTAATGAGTTTGTTTTATTTTGTTTTGAAAGAGGGATAATTCTATTTAACAAATGTGGTATGTTAAATAAAGTTTAATTTGTTTTGAATTTTGAAAGATGGAACTCTCATTTGACAAATTTGGGTATGTCAAATGGAGTTCAATTGTATTTGATTTATTTGTGATTTTTGAGAAGGTAATTCTACTTAACAAATGTGGGTATGTTATGTAGAGGTCAATTTATTTTCAATTTTGAAAAATGGAACTTTCATTTGACAAATTTGGGTATGTCAAATGGAGTTTAATCGTGTTTGTGATTTTGAAAAGGGAACTTCTACTTAAGGAAATGTGGGTATGCTAAGTAGAGTCTAATTTATTTTGGTTTTTGAAAAAAGGGAACTCCACTTAGCAATTTTAGGTATACTAAATGGAGTTCAATTATTTGTGTGGTTGCTTTTAAAATAGAACTCTCATTTGACTAATTTGGTTATGTCAAATGAGATTCAAAATATATATTGACTTTGTGTGTGATATTACTTTTGAAAGGAGGGAACTCTTACTTAACAAATTTGGGAATATTAAGTGAGGTTCAATTATATGTTGATTTTGATTTTTGTTTTGAATTTAAAAATAAAACTCAAATTAACAAATTTGGGTATGTCAAATGGAGTTGGTTAATTGATTTTATTTTAAGAAATGTGATTTTTGAAAATCTTTGAAAGAGATTTTGATGATTGTAAATTTGATTTTGATTTTTGAAAGAGGGCCATTATTTAACAAATTTAGGTATGTTAAATGAGGTTTGATTGTCTTTTATTTTAAAGAGATCTAAAAAATTTTATGTTTTTGAAAACTTCATGTGGAGTGAATTTAAAAATGAATTTGTTTAGGAAAAGTGGTTTTGAAAATATTTTGCAAAAGATTTTACTTGTTTTAGTTTGAGTTTTCTTAAATGTGGGATAAACCTTACCTCACCAAGCTAGTGGTAATGAGGTTCAAAAATTTGTCTTTTGTCATCCTCTTTATTTAGTTAGTTTATTTTTACCTATTAGGGGACCCAATAGGGATCTTAAGACCTACACGGAGTGAGGTCCTAAAACTTAAAGGATGTTGGTTAGCTTTGCTTAAGGATGAAATAAGCTAAGTGCCAAAGGAAAGAAAGATAGTCTTGAGCTTATATAGAATATAAGTCCACTATCGATGCTTGGAGACAATAATTATCTACTAAAGATGGAGAGAGAAACTTTTCCTCAGCGGAGTCGCAAGAAAAATATGTGGTGTTTATTTTCAGAATGGTGGGGCACCACACAGATTTTAGGAGATACTTATTGAAGTGATCAAGTTCAATATTAAGGAATAGTGCACTATCACGAAAGATAGAAATCACCACCGTATAATGGACCTAATCACCTAATAAGGACTCATAAGATATGATGGGTCTTGGTCAGAGATTTTCTCTACTTTACATGAAAATGTAAAGTAGGGTTTATTTTAAGTCGGGTTCATTAAGTTCCCTATGGAGGCAAGCCCCCATAGTTAATTACATTCTAAGAAAGGTGAGTTTCTTAGGAATACTTTCTATTAAAGTAGAAATTAAAGCCTCAAAAGATTTCAAGGCTAGACTATTAAAGGATTAGTTGTATTTAGAAATTCAAGTAGGAAAACTCAAGGAGAATACTTATTATCGAAGTTAAATGAGATGAGTATGAAATGCTCATGATACTAGGAAATCTAGTAAGCATTCGAATATATTCTATAGTTGGGCTTTATATGTTTGTAATTAAAGAGATTTATTTTATTTGAGTTGAATTTTAACTAGATTGTTAGGGCTTATAATCCATCAACACAAAGTTGTGAAAAATCCTAAGAGGTGAGGATTTATGCTTATAGCCCAAAGGAAACAGCTACCTCGGATCCTAACTCTAGAGAGGTTTAGGAAGAACCAAAGCATGACCTAAGTCAAAGTGAAGATGGGTATATGGTTTATCTCCATAAGAGAGGGTAGACCACTTCCCCGACTTACACTGAGTGGAAGTCGAACTCCTCCTATGCTTTAAAATCATGTAGGCAACTCATATGATTTTGCAAGATAGTTAGGTTGTTATTATTTAGAAAGAGACTAAAGTCCATAAACTCATTCCCTAAAGAGACCAGAGCATGAGAGTATAAGTAATGAATTAATTTACAAATGCAAATTTTTTCAACCTTTATATGATTTTTGACACTTCATTTTGACAAAGGCTATAGGATTTTTATATGTCTAAATGCATGATGAAAATAGATTATGGGCTAAATTAGTGGAAAAGAGGTATTTTCGATCAGAAGAGGCCCTCACAGGTCAAGCCTTCCCCTATCATGCAATGATGGAAACCCCTATATCCAAGAGTGAAATAATATGCATGCATGTTGTTAGCCATTCAACCATACAGGTAAGGCTTTTAAAATTTTTTTAATTATCTTGATTTAATGCCTAAGCTTTATTGTGAAGTTATGAATTGCTTAAAACTTTAGTTATGAGTTGTAGTTGGTTAGAAGATTTATTTTTTTCTATGAGCCTAATTGCATCCAGGCCACACATTCAACCATCAAACACTGAAGAAATTAGGAAAAGACATGCAATTTCTAATGTGTACTTTCAATATGACATTAAACAATTTTATATTTAGCACAAAAGAATAAAAGACCGATGCGGTCAGGTGCCGCCGCACAACCCAAAAAGAGAAAATGGATAGCTTAGCTCTACCCTTATATAACCCGAAAAATCAAAGTATACTTTACAATTTATAAATGATTGAATGCTATGGGGGGGTTTTCAAGTCTTCATTATTCATGTCTTCTTCATTTCTTCATGTCTTTTCTCCTTGATTTGGTAGACTTTAAGGCATAACGTGGCACCCCAGGACTAAGCCTTCTGGCCAATGGTCATCCTAATCTCCCATAGCACTAATCCTAATTCCTAATACCAAATTATATTAAAAATAAGAAAAGTAAATCTAACTACTCCTCTAAAATACCTTAAAATGAATATTTATTTGCATTTTTATGATTTTTATATGATTTGTTATAATTTTATAAATTTTTAGTTGATTTAAATGATTTTTTACAATTTTTATAAAGTCCATTAATTTATATTTGTTAAAATAGATCATTTGAGCTTTAAAATGTAATATCGCCCAATCCAAAAATCCTTTTGACTTAAAATTTTTATGGTTAGTGTATTTTAACTTAGATTTCAATCTCTAAAATTTCAACTTAATGATGTGTATTTTTGATTTAATTAATAAAATTTGATTTTCATTAAAACTTAAATTAAGCTCAAAATATTTAGTAAAATTTAAGGATTTTAGGTTTGTTAGATTTGTCTTGGAAAGATGATTCCAACAAACCCATGTTTGCAATTTTTTGTCAAGTATTTTATTTTTTATGAATTTTTAAAGTTTCAAGTGATTTAAATAATTTTAAAGATAAGGAAAGCTAGAATTTCCTAGTTAACAACAATCAATGGTGTAAATGTGCCATGCGGATCATGTGATTGACCATTTTCTCGTGGCGCTTGCCGCATGCACATTGGTGCGGTCGCATCATCCAAACGGCGAACAAGGATTGTGATGCGCGGATCGAATCGACCCATTCGATTGTGGATCAAATGGTCCAGATAGATCTGTGCAATATTCTGGGCTAAAACAAGTGGATCTGGCATTAATCTTAGCTATCCGTCTACCTGAATGAGAGAATAGATATCGCCCACACGAACCCCGCGGAAAGTGACGGATTACTGCAACCGAGAAATTTTGGGATTTTTGTAAAATATGAATGAAATCTAATCTGAGTGGGCTCTTTTTACATCGATTCACACAAAAAACTCTATTTTTGTATCAGAATGATATAAAATGAAAATTGTAAGGTTTATCTAAGGGAAATGCCAAAAATCGTGCAAAACATGTCACAAATAAAAGCTCTTAAGGCCGGTTGCAATTTTTGAAAATTATCTCATCGGGGATGATTTTTGGTGGTGTTGATGATCCGAGCACACTCCTAAGTGCAGGAAGAAGCTTTATAATGTATATAGACATTTCCTCCCTTTAGAACGATGTATCCACCAATGGCCGCCACTTCCTCGCTTGAATCTGATTGATTTTAATGATTTTCACTCCATAATGAAGTGGGGAGGGTTGCTGGTTGGTTTGGGAGCTCTAGGAGAATAAAATGAAGGCAAGAGGAGAGATTTCTAGGCTTCTATTTTCTATGCTTTTGTTTTGGCTAAAAATCCCCTTTCATTTTGATTTTTTGGCCCCCAGTGGATTTCCTATGGCTTGGAGTTATTGGGAATGATAGGGAATTGTCCTAGATGGCTTCACTTGAGTGGAGGAAGAGGTGAGAATGCAGCTAAGGCAAGGGGAATGGGAGTCATTGCTTGCCAAGTGTTCTAATGGGGGAGGTGAGGTGAATTCCCCTCCCCATGAGTCATGGCTAACCCAACTATCTCTTGGGTCAGGTTGGTCAGTGATCCTTGGAGCCTTGGTGGACTAATGAATGAGTGCCAAGTAGCCAAGGAAGGGAAATGCCCATTTTCATGGGTATTTTTTTTATGTGATACCCTTAGCCCAAAGGTAGAGTGGTCATTTGGCGTTGAATTTTATTTTAGCAGATTTGAAATGAGTCAAAAGTGTGATGGACCAATCCATATCATTTGGAGTTCATTAGGTTCAATTTGACTCAATTTGATCCATTTGAGTCAAATTGGGTCAAATCGGTTAGGTTGACTAGTTGGTCTAAAACCAAGGGTTAGCTCAAGTTCATAGGACCATTTGGAATGTATTGAAATCATTGCTTTGGTTCAATTTGGTTTAGATTTAATTTTTCTCATTTAAGTTCATTTGGATCAAATGGGTCAATTTGACCCAATTGACCAAATTAGCTTGAATCATGGTTTAGTTTGAATTTGGTTGATCATTTTGAATATATTGTAGGCTTTGGTTAAGTTTAATTTGGATTGGGTTTTAGGTTGATTTGACCCTTAAGGTCAAGTTGGGTTCAATGGGTTTGGGGCTGGCTCAATTGAAGGCCAAGTCATGTTCAAGTATTAATTTTGGGTTAATGTGAATCATCGATTTCAAGAGAATTGGCTTATTGCAATTTGGCTAGTTTTGGTTCATATGGGTTAAAGGGTTGACTTGGTTTGACTCAATTTATATCAATTGATCCTCAAAAGGTGATCAACAATCATGACATGAAGTTTGGATTGGCTTAATTAACTTTGATTTGGATTGAATTAGATTTTGGTTCAAATAGGCCAAATTGGCCACTCTTGGTCAAATGAGCCAATTAGATTTAGTTGGCTTGATTTTGGATTCAATTTGACTTAGTTGAGTTTATATATGGATTTGGGATTGATATATAACCAATTGTAATTGATTTGGGTTTAAACAAGTTTTGGTTCATTTGAATATTTCAAGTCAAATGGGCTAGGTTGGGTTTGACTTGAGTTAATTTTGATTTGGCTTGATGATTGTAAATTTCATTTATATTTGGATAGATGATTGAATGAATGATTGATTAAAGAGAAAATTAATTGGTTTTTTCTTGATTTGGATGAGTTTTGGTTAAGTCCAAGAAATTATCTTACAGAATATAAATTCAATTTTGGTTTGACTTTAGATTTAATTTTGGCTATTTGAATTTATATTTCATTTATATTTGTGAATATAAATGAAGATATAAATGACTTTGAGAAAATCACTTGAGTTTGGAGTGATTTGGAAGCAAATTTGACAAAGCTCTTGGAAGAAGGTCAAAATAGCTTAAGGAAATTTGGTTGAGTTTGGATTTAGTTATGGGTTTCAATCATTTGATTTTAGAATTTGGAATTAGATTTAGTATTTCAATTGAGTTTGAGGTTTGGTTTGAAACTTGGATTTGGATTGGATTTAAGAAGGTGTACATGGATTGAGTTTAGGCTATAGGGTACGTGATCTTCCTAACTCCATATGGTATGGCCTAATCCTATGATAAACCCTTCTAAATATCTAAGTTCAGGCTAAGTGTTCACCTAATCACTAGAAGTGTCTTATAACTAGGGAAGTCTTAGTGTCTAAGACTCCTAAGTTTAAGAAGAGGAGGTTGAGAACTCACTCCAAAGTGAGGTCAACAAGATAATTAAATAATTTAGCAACCCTTAGCTGAATGTTGTATGCTTCACAACATGCATATCATATTATTTCATTCTTGAAAAGAGGGGATTTCCATCTTTGCATGATAGGGTAATGCTTGACCTATAAGAGCATACTTTGTGGTGGAAAACACCCTTCTTCTTTATTGATTTATAATAATCTACGGTCATCATGCATATAGGTATCAAAATCTTAAAGCATTTGTCAAAATGAAGTGTCAAAATTAAAATAAAATTTGAAAAGCTTTTGTATTAGACTAGGTCATTGTTCATACCACTCATGCTCTAGTCTCATAAGGTGGGTTTAGGGACATTAATCTCTTTTTAAATTAATACTAGCCCAATTATCTTGCAAATTCATATGATTGAATCACATAATTTTAAATCATAGGAGGAGTAAGCTAGCGGCCACTTCAGGCGGTTGTAAGCCTAGTAGTCAAGTGGTTTATCCTCTCTTATGGAGGTAAACCTTATGCCCATCTTCGTTTAGATTTAGGTCATGCTTTAGCTTATGCTAAAGCTCCATAGATTTAGGAATTGAGGTAGCTGTTTCCTTCAGGTTATGAGCATAAATCCTCACCTCTTATGCATTCTCACAACCTTGTGTGGATTATAGGCCCTAACAATCTAACAAAATTTCAACTCAAAATATATAAATCTCTTCAGCTTCAAAATTATAAAGCCCAACCATAAGATAGATAAGAAAGTTGACTAGGCTTCCTAGTATCATTTCCTACCTATTCCCTTTGGCTTTCAAAAATAAGTCTTCTCCTTGAACTGTCATATTTGATTTTTCAAGTATAATCAATCTTTTGATAGTCTTAGCCTAAAAATTTTTAGAGATAATAATTTTTATTTTAATTGAGAGTATTCTTTGGGAATTTCATTCTCTTAGATGTAATTAACTATAGAGGCTTATCTCCATATGAAATTAGAACCTAGTTTAATATAAATCTTGCATTATTCATCCATGTAAAGCAAGGAAAAATTCTAAGTATATTCAAAGACCCATCATGCCTTAGAGTCCTTATTAGTGATTAGGTATTGAAGGGTGGTGTCTCTATCTTTCTAGATAGTACATCATACCTCATTATCGTACCGATCACTTCAATAAATATCCCCTATGATCTACGTGATGTCCCCCCATACATTCAAAAATAAACACCATAATGGTTTTAAAATTATAGGAGGTGTTAGCTAGCAGCTACTCCAGAAGTTGTAAGTCCAGAAGAGTTGGGATTGGTCCACTCTCCCCAGTGGAAGAGAACCAATATATCCCATTTCCCAGTAAAATTAGGTTGAGCTCTTAGTTTATGCTAGAGCACTTAGATATAAGTTTGAAGGCTTCTTGTTTCTCCTTTGCTATGAGTATAAGTCATCACCTCTTAGACATTTTCATAATCTTGTGTTGTTGGAATCTAAGTCTAGCATTCTAATAAAATTTTAACTCAAATAAATAATTTTCTCTCATTTAAAAATATAAAGCCTTACTATAGGGTAGACTGAAGCACTCACTAGGCTTCCTAGTATCATATGTTCTTCCTACTTATTCCCTTTTAGAATCAGCTAAAGACTCTTTCTATTTGAGCTTTCCTCGATTGCTTTCCAAAATGAAAAGTTCTTTGATTATCTATATTGAAAATATTTGTAGATATTAGTTTACTACATTAATTGAGAGTGTTCTTAAAAAATTTTCATTTCTTAGAATGTAATTAACAATGAAAGCTTGCTTTCATAGAGAACTAAAGAACCAAATATAATGGTATATATATAGACTCATCTGTCTTAGGAGTCCTTATTAGATGATTGAGTCCATTATAAGAGGATGTTTCTATCTTTCAAGATAGTACAACATTCTTTAGATGTTGTATTTGATTATTTCAATAAGCACTCCCTAAGATCTACTTGATGTGCCTACGACTCTAAATTAAAACACTATTGTGGTCTATAAATGCAAGAAAAGATTTGGAAGCCATATGTATGTATTATCATTATCTTTGTAAAGCTATATAATAAACCTTCTCCATTTAAGATTTAAAAATGATAAAATGAAAGTCAAATTTATATTTGAGCTAATAAAATCATGTGCAATGAGGAATGTGGTCAATAAATATGTCATAACATTTTTAGATGTTATAAAAGGTGGTTGGAGATGTCTAATAAATGTCAAAATAGAGATATTCTAGTAGCTACCTTTTGTTTTGGTATTGAAAGATAACATATTAGTTTCATAACATTAAAATGAATTATAAATATACTTTGATATAATAAATGAAGAACCATTTAAGATATTGTTAGAGACTAAGTGATGTAGGATGGTCGAGGAGATGTGATTGAGATGTTGATGCCATTGATTGGTAGAAGCTTTAATGTTAACTAAGATAAGCATAGGTTTTGAGCAAGGAGTCTTGACTTGCATGAAGATGATCTTAAAATTAAGTTTTTTTTTTTTGATAAAATAAGAATGAATTGTAAATTTAATATAAATAATTATATTTTATCAAAATTTATGAACAAAAATAATGTTTTTCAAAAAGAAAATTTGTACAACGAGAAGAGGATGGTTGGATAAGAGAGATCGATAAATAATTTGACATTATTTCCAATATAATTTACTTTGATGAAGGGATATTTTCAATGAAGTGAAACATTTTGGAGATTGTTTTTTCACATAATAAGAGACATTGGAGTGGATGATGCAACTAGTTGTGGGGTGTGCATTAAATGTTTGTAGTATTGGGATGATTTGAAGACTAGATAAGCTTGAATATATAGTTTTGGTAGTTTTCAAAGGTGGTGGACATTTCAATAAAGTTGAGTTATCAGTATGTCAAATGTCCTTATTGATGAAAATTTACATTTATCATAATAAAGGCAAGTTGTATTATTGGTGGGATGAAGGTAGGGTGATGAACTATTTGATATTATAGTAGTATTATTAGATATGTTGTTTGGAGTAAATAGGAGGTTATGTGAGTTAGATTTACAATGGCCAATATTTGAGATGAGTTAGTATGCTTTTTTGTAGCATTATTTTCATCTTAAAATAATAATAAAATAAAATAAAATATTGATCTAGAGTGACATGGCCACAATCCCGATGTCAGGAGTTGCGCTTTTCAAGAAGGATAACCACTTATAATTTAATAGAATGCTAATAATCTAATCCAAGTGCTATGGCATTGTAATCCTAGCTTAGGTGCTACGCATCGCTTTTAAAAAGGAAACTAACCCTTCCCACCAACTACTTCCCATTAGCACATTGCCTATTGGGAAAGAGGGAATGATTAGGATGAAAAATCACCCAAGAAGAGTGAGAATAATTACCCGAACAGCCCACTCATAGCTTCCCCTTTTTCCCTCTCTTCCACTTGCTCCCCTTTGTTATTCTCAATCTCCAACACTCTCTCTCCACAGTGAGTTTCTTACTTTTATACGAGGGCAGTCTCCTCTTGTATGAGAAAAGATTTAAGTCGCCACCATAAACTCTTGGTAAAGATTCTTGAAAATATTCTTTTATATAAATTTCTCCCTAAAAGAAGATGTCCACTGTCAATCTTGGGTCCGATGAGAAATAAAGAAACATGTCTCTGTTGATTTTGGATTTGGAGTTAGAAAGAATTTCCCAAAACTCAAAACTCCCAAGAATCTTAAAATTTAAAGACCTCTACTATTGAACTTGGGTCCGATGCGAGAGAGATGGCCTTCCCTCAATCGATCTTGAATCCGGAATAAGAGAGAAGAGTACATTTTCACTAAAAAAGTGAAAATCTAGCACTTCTAAGCTATTATTTTATCAAAATTTCTTAAAAAAAAATGTTGAATTCCCATAAGAATATAATCCAAAAATAGAGTTTTTATAGCACCTCTGGAGGGAATAACACCGACTCTAAGCTCTCAGAAAATCAAATATATATTGTCCCGCTTCATGGCGTAGCAGTGCCCTATATGGCACCCAGGTATTAAACTCAGTGTCACAATACTGCATATTTAGCATCACAGCGCTGATCTCTTAGATTTTATAGGATCAAAACATCCAATTATAGTGTCGCAGCATTGTCTCTAAAGCGCCAAGGCATGGATTAATTTAATAATTTTTGATACTTAGAATACTAACTTCTAAATCTAAAGTCTTAAGTCCCACCTAGACCAAGAGGCCACCAATCGTTGTAATGCTAGTCTTAGTTCACCCAAGAATCCTCTATCTTATAGCATTGTAGTGATATTTGGCATCACGGCTTTCTCATAGGTTATAAACTAAAAGTTTTGATACTAAAGCACAACACCATCCATCAAGTGCCACAGGAGACCCTCTCAAGCTATCACGAAGGCATTACATACTAGAATGGTTATCATGCTCAAAAGGACTTACGGCATTAGATAATTTGTAACCAATATCGCATAAAAAATGGAAATTGATGTAGCACTACTGATACAACACCGCAAGTCAAAAGTTTCCTTTTCATTAAAAGTGCATATCTCATCGCCTTTCAATGTACTTGACCGAGCCTGCAAATTATCGTGGTTACATGTTGATCAACTAGTCAACTTGATTATACTAATCCAATCATCATGAAAGTGCTATGCTAGTTATATGGGAACTAGCACGCGCTAGGTAAGCCCTCAAGTTTTAACACTTGAATTTGTGCCTTCTAATGCTATAGTGCTAAGTACCCAATGTTGAGGTGCTACCCTAATAACACCGTGACACTACCATTATAGCATCTAACCACTATATTTTTAGCATCAAGGCGATGATCCTCAAAATCCTAAAATAATGTTTGCCATGCAAACATCCTTTAAATCTAATTGTTTTCCATGCAAACACACCTATAAATTTTGCATTGCAAAGGGAGGTAAGTCCAATCAATATGTTCACCATGTGAACAATCTATATCAATATGGCATTCCAAAGGGATGTAAGCCCAATCTACTTATTTGCTATGCGAACAACCTTACAATAATGACATTCCAAAGGGATGAATATTTAATATATATGTTCGCCATGCAAATAATCTATATGGCAATCCAAAGGGATGTAAGCTCAATCTATTTATTGCCATGTGAACAACCATACAATAAGGTCATTATAAAGGGATGTAAGTTCAATCTATACATTCATCATGCAATCTATATACATATGACAATCCAAAGGGATGTAATCAATCTATCTCTCCATGTGAACATTCCTTCTTGGCATTTCCCAATGAATGTAAACTCACTTGTTTGCCAGAAACACCCATATATTATGACTTTCTTATAAATATAAGCCCGTATTTATCTTCCATATGAATATCTTATACCACAACACCTACACTAAAACTCTTGTTTTCGAATATTTGAAATAAAGCAACCCATGGGTAATCGACTCCTAAATATTATGGCTAACACTCTGATATTGGTAGACTGTAACAACGTAGTCTCGAGATAGAACCATGGGATCTTGATCGATACTACACCATTTTTGGTTTAGATAGTCATCTATTCCATACCACACACACCACTAGACACCAATTTATACCAAAGATATGTTTATTTTCAACATTAATCACTGATGTACTTCGTTCAGTTACGTATTGCTTATGTCATAAAATGCTTGCATTCATAAAGAGTAGAACCCATATCTAAATAAATCTTAACATAATATTAGGGAAAATCTAGTTGAATATATATTAGTTTATCTCATGAAGAACATACTTCTACCTATCCCAATAAAAATGACAGAGAGTTTCCAAAAAGATCTTTTTCTAAGCGAATAGATTTTTGGCAACTCCCTGTCACTTTTCTTTTAGTGAGTTCTCAACTTTCTCATCATAGATCTTGGACTCTTGTAGACATTAAGATTTTCTTAGCCTTAAGACACTTCTAGTGAGTAGGTGAACACTTAACCTAAGCCTATAGACTTAGAAGGATTAGCCATAAATAGGTCATGCCTTAGGACTTAGGAAGACTTTCCTATGCTATGGTTCAAACCCACTCCATGCTTTCTTCCTCAAAATAAACCTTAAATCCAATTTAAATTTGAATTATAAATCAATTCCAAATCAAATGATTGAAACCCATGATCAAATTCAGATTCCAAAATCCTTCCTAATTCCTTTGATTTTATCTTATGGACTTAGTCTTAACCAAATTCAAATCAACCTCAATTCAATTAATTTTCTCAAATACTAATTCAATCTCAAATCAAATTCAAACCCAAATCTCAAATGAAGTGATTGAAATCAAATTAAAATTCAAAATTCCTTCCTAAGTCATATGAACCACATTCATATGCTTAGCCAAAACACTTTAAACCAAATCAAACTTGATTGATTTCTTTATAAATTAATCATTACTTCATTATATTCACAAATATAAATGAAATCTAAATTCAAATGAGCCAAATCAAATCAAACTAAATCAAACCAAATCAAGACCTTTCTTAAGCCATATGGACTTACCTCCATAAGCTTAATCAAATCTCAACTCAAATTAACCCAAACTCAATTGATTTCTTTATTAATCAATTATTCCTTCATTTATATTCATAGATATAAATGAAACCCATTGGAAAAAAAATAAATCAAACTAAATCAATTCCCTACTTAAGCCCTTTTGACCTACATCCCTAAGCTTGGTCAAATTAGTTTTCAAATCACTCCAAACTCAAGTGATTTTTCATGAATCATTTATATGTTTATTTATATTCACAAATCTAAATGGAATATAAATCAAAATAACCAAAACCAAAACCAAATTAAATCAAATACCTAATTTTAGCCTTTTAAGCCAATTTCTTAAACATGGCCAAATCCTATCCAAATCAATTCAAAACCCATGGATTTTTTCATGGATTAATCATTCCTTAAATCACTCACCCAAATATAAATATAAATTACAATTATAAAATCAAACTCAAGTCAACCAAAGTCAAGCCCAAGTTAGCCTTTTTGACTTGAAAACTTCAAATGAGCCAAAATCTATTACACTTTAAATTAATTGTAGTTGGATTTATATTTCTATCCTAGGTTCATATATGAGTTCAACTAAACTTGAATCAAGCTAAAACCAAACTAATTGACCCATTTAGGCCCACTTGACCCAAAATAACCTAAAGGACCTTATTGAGCCAAATTATAATCCAACCCAAATTGGATTGAACCAAGGCCATCCAAACCTCTTATTATGATCAACAATCACCCTAAGATGATAAATCACCTCCAGTCAAATAAAGTCAACTTGGTCCTTTGACCAAGTCAACCTTTAGCCTAAATGAAATCCAAACTAGCCAAAACCCATCATAAACTAAATTGATTGAAACCATTAATTAAAACTAATTCATAACCAATGATTGAACATGATCAAACCCTCAATTGAGCCAACTCAAGTCCAATTGATCATTTCACCTATGTTGATCCAAATTGATCTAAAGCCAAAATGGGTCAAATCATGATTTAACCAAATTAATTAAGGTTCAAGTTCATTTCCAAATCATTTATTATGATTGAGCAATTTGACCAATTGGTCGACTTAACTTTAAATTGACATAAAAGGTCAAATTGGCCAAAATCTAAATTAAACCCAAATTAAATCAAACTAAAGTCTACAATTATTTTCAATTAAGCAATGGAACATGAACCAGCACCTAACCCAACCCAATTTGATCAAATTGGTCAACTTGACCCATTTGACCCATTTGATTTCAAATGAGCCAAAATCAAACCTAAGCCAAATTAATCAAAACCACTTGAACTAAAACTCTTTAAATCGTCATTTAAATATAACCCACTTGTAGTTTGACCTAATAGTATGACCAATTTCAAACCCAATATGAACCCTTATGAACCCATTTATTTGAACCCAAAGAACCAATCCATGGGACCCAGAGTGAGTGACCAAATTGACCTCAAAATTGAAGCCTAAAATCATTCTGGAAAGTGGACCCCACCCAAGGGAATTAGCCTTGGACACACCTCATTTGCATTGGATTCTCTCCATAGAAGCAAAGTCCACTCTCCCATCACCATGGCCATCCATCCATTGCCATATAAGCCTTAGCCCACCCTAGGAACTCACCATGGACAAGGGAGGTGAACCAAGTCACCTCCCTTCATACCGCACCCAAAGGACCAAAAACTCAATCCCCATATCTTGCCTTGGTTGCCTACCATAGCTTCCTCCACTCTGGCATGCCACTTGGAGTCGGAGATCCCCTTGGCGGTACCGAAAATCAAGGATGGATCCATCCATCATCAAATTCAATTGAAAGATGGCACCATGATGCATTGCATTTTTGAGGGTTCCACAGTGTTTTGAAACTCCTGAGCCTCCCAAGCCTCCTCAAGCTCCCCCATTTCTTCTCTCCCTCACAAAATTGAAATAGGGAGCTCCACCTTCCCACTCTCTCAATCCTTCACCTCATCCAATTCCTTGCACACACCATCATCCTGTCATCAATCATTGAGTCATTCCCAGCTCCAAAGCGCTAGATAGGAGTTGATCAGTTAGGCTCCCAAGCATGTAAATTGGTCCTCTAAGTGATCCACACCAAATCAAGTCCCAAGCTTCTAAACAGGGCTTTGTCTCTACTAGACGAAGCTACCTCGGTCGATCCCACCACCAAACATTAGCTCTGGTGAGGTAATTTTTTAAAACCATAGTTTAGGTGAATTTTCTATGGGCTTTTGTGAAGAGAAGTTTCATGTGAGTTGATATTGGTCGTTGGATGTGTATGCCTTCTTCTCCTAATGGTGTGGGATCAATTTGATCCCAATGCGAGCCCTAGTGAGCTCGGATCAAACAGAGAAAGATGAACGGTATCCGTCTTTCTCCATTCATGAATGAGACAGATCACTGGCCATCCGTTCCATGTGATCGGAATGGATGGTCCTGATCTAATCACGTTAGATACACTGATTTAATCCCATTAATCCACACATTTAATCATGACCGTCCGATCTTAGATCAAACATCCCATGTGAATTCGCATCCACTGCAATCCCAGTTAGCCGCAGGATGTGACATTTAGATAAACAATCCCATCGCACCACATGAAAAGTGTGCCGCGTATGCCAGCCACATGCGTGGGATTACTTTAATTAGGTTAATTAATCCACTTTAAATGTTGAAACTTCAAAATTTATAACTAATTATAGAAAAATTTAAAAATATAAATGAGGGCTTGTTTCAAAGGAATTTTAGAGGGGAATCTGTTAAAAATGTCATTAAGTGATTTTGAATAGCGATTTGAGCTTAATTAAAGTTTAATTAAAAAGGTAATTAGCTTAATTACTCACTGATTAAGCATCTAATTAACTCCAAAATTTTAGAGCATATTTAGGGGGAAGACCTCTGCCTCCCCTATTTTTCTTGGAATTTATTGGATGCTTAATGTGGGAAATTGGTTAATTGAACCTTAATTAGCCTCTTAATTCTATTCATGATTAATTAAGCAAATGAACAGTGAATTAATCCACTAATTAAGCTTATTGCCATCGTGAAAAGTCTTAGGAAATGGTGTAGGTTTACTCCATGACCATTTCATTAAGCCTCTTCATTTATTTCAAATTAATTAAAGTTTAAGTAATTAATTTGCCACTTAATTAATCAATTAAAAGAAAGGAGTTTAATTATTTTAGAGCCTATTTATTATTTGAAATGACTTAGGGATTGGGATTGAGGCCTCTTTCCTTGATCTCTTTCCTAAGTTAACTTTATTATCCTAATTAAAATATAATCAAAGGATTTAATTAACTAATTAAGGGCTTAATTAAATTAAACTAAAATCTAATTCATTCAACTTTGATTAATTAACCTTGGGTAATTATTTAAATGTTTAATAGTCTAAAAAAATTTAATGAAATTATGATTAGCTTATAAGTATGAGAAAATCATAAACTAATTAAACAAATCCCTTAAGCTTAATTAACTATTAATTATGTGCCAATTGCATTATGCCCCTTTCATTTCTTAGGGGCATTGCTAATTTACTTTTCTATATGGTTGCATCTCATGTTGGCTCATTATTTAGTTAATTAACTTAAGGTGATGTAGGTAAGGGTTTAATTAATTGATTTAATTCATACCTCAACCCAATTAAGCCATAAAATCAAATTAATTGCTTTCCATTAAATCAAATTGACTCACACTTGGGGAATGGGACTAAGATTAGCAAATATTTCTCATATTTCTTAAATCAAATCAAACATAAAGATAAAAAATAGTTTTAAAAAACTTTGGTTTATTTTAAATGATCTTATTCAATATGATTGCCTGTAGGAATTAAGTGTATTGAATGAGATTACATGCTTGTGTTTTTTAATCCTTTCCAATCATGTTATTAAATATTATATGACACTCATAGTCATGCATTTATTTCTTTAAAAAATTAATTAAATAAAAAATGATTTCCTTTATGTCAATTTGTATATGTTGGCTTAAATTAAAAATATGTGTATTATCACTATCAAATCTCAAATGTATTTTCAAAAGTTCTTAATGATTAATAATATATGTTGTGACTTTAGTTATACATACATAGAGGTGCATGAATATAAGCTTACTATATGAATTAAGGTTTCTCTCTTCATTCATGTGTTGATTTGCATACGTATGAATGTTAATGGGTATATTAGTTTGGACATTCCAAGAATGCACGGCTTTAAGTAGCCCGAAGCAGGTCTCTACCTCACTTCCCTGGTGCAAAATTATGACGACGTACCCGTTTGATTTCATTATTATGAATTTTGATATTAGAATTTAGATAGAACTTTAATTCATTTGCACAAATAAATCAATTAAATTAAATCTGACTTTTGCATAATTTTCCATTCTCATAGTTGTGTATATATATATATAAGAATAGTGAGTATATTAGTTTGGACATTCCGGGGTGGCACGGCTTTAAGTAGCTCCAAAGAGGTCTTTACCTCACTCCCCTGGTGTAAGAAAAATGATGTTGTACCTACTTAAAAATTTTATATATGTGTATGTGTGATATGATTAGTGAATGAAAATCATAATTTAATCAAATCAAATTCTAATTTTACGCAATTCTCATTCTTATAGTTTCTTGTACATTCACATGTATATAAGGATAATGGGTATATTAGTCTGGACATTCTGGGGACGCACGGCTTTAAGTAGCTCCAAGGAGGTCCCTACCTCACTCTCCTGGTGCAAAATAATGTTGCCATACATACTTAAAACTTTTATAAATTTGTGTGTACACTTAACTAATGAATGAAAATCCCCTTTTCTATTAAAGAAAAACATGCATTCATATTTTGTTCAAGTGGTTGAATTGATTAATCATATAATTGAAGTTCTTTTCTTATGCTTTGCAAAAGAATTTAGATAGAGCTTTAAATTAATATGACAAAATAATTCAACCAAATGAAACATTAATTCCAAATCAATTTTTCTTACATTCATTATTCAAGTGTGCTAAAAATATAAATTTCATGTATATGTATGTTTAGGACTTAACCATATGCATGATATATAGAAGGATGAAGAAATTGAACAACATGTGCCATGTGATAATAGTTCATTCCAATTAATCCTGATGCCTTTCTTATTGAATGTGATTATTTAATGTGAACCTAAACCTAGGACTAATTAAAATATGTAATAAGCCATTCACTAAAGGGAATTCATTTAATTAATTTTCTTTAGATGTGACCTAAGGTAAGGATGAAAGAGAGTGATCCTCTCTTTTTTTCTATTTATAACACTTAGTTATTTAGTGTAAGTCAAATGAAACAAAAGAAAATATTAAGTAAAACTTGTAAATCAATTAAGCCACTTAAAGTAAAACTACCATTTGAGTAAACCCCTTCCACACTTAGCAAATTACAACAAAGCCTAGTTCACAGAAGCCTTAATATACATATATTAGATTAAGTCACCACTTCTAGCTCTATGGGTGATTTGATGTATATTTATTTTGTGATGTATTGATGTAGACTGGATGTTAAGGTGTATGTTTCATAGACTGGATGTTAGGTCGTTATTAGTCTAATTATATTTTATGCAAAAGATTATGCTTAAAGGAGTGCTTAAAATAAATATAAATGCTCACTTTTATAAGTTGCTTAACCCTTAAGCATAATCTAAATTAGGACAGGTGGACTTAGTTACCCATGTGTAAGGTGCTAAGTCTAAATTATACATCTAACTGCTTGGGTTGTATAATGTGTTCATCTAATAGTTATTTTGTAGATGTAGTCAGATTTACTTTTCTCATTTTTGATGTAATTGTGTATTAGGAATTAGGATTAGGGTTATGGGGGATTAGGATGAATGGCTAGAAGGCTTTTTTTGGGAGGCCTCGCGTGATTCCTTTGAAGCAAGAACATTCAAATCAAGCCAAAGGAAGAAAGAAAAGGAGATATGAAGAATGAAGAATGAAGTCCCTCATAGCATTTATTCATCTATAAATTTGTAATTATTATTTCATATTCCGTGATGTATAAGGGTTGAGCTACTCATTTTTCTCTTTTGATTGACGTGCAATCAATCGACCTATATTATTTTTTTAAGTTGGGTTTATAAATTGTTTGATGCTTTGTTTACACTGTGCAATAAAAATGGCATGCCTTTTCATAGTTTATTATATATATGGTGATTTAATGTGCGGACTGGATCTGATTAGGCTCTTAGAGAAAATTAATTTTTCTACCCCAACTACAACTAATAACTAAAATTTTTAAATAATTTATAATCTCATTTAAAGCCTAAGTATTAAATTAAGATAATTATAAGATTTAGTAACCCCAATGAATGTTGTATGCTTAATATCATGCAAATCATCTTGTTTCATTCTCTAAGAAAGGGTTTCCATCCTTACACGAAAAGGCTTGAGGTCTCCCTTGTTAAAAAAATACATCTTTCTCTCTGATTTAGCAAATAACTCTATTTCATCATGCATTTAGGCACATAAAATCCTATAGTCTTTATCAAAATGAAGAGTCCAAATTCAAATAAAATTTGATAAAATTTGCATTAGACTAAGTCATTATTCATACCACTCATGCTCTAGTCTCTTAAGGAGTGGCTTTAAGGACTTTAGTTTCTTCTTAAATAATAACAACCTAACTATTTTCCAAATCATATGACTTGACCATATGGTTTTAAACATAGGATGAGTTAGCTGGCTGCACTCCATATAGTTATAAGTCCAGCAGTCAGGTGGTTTATCCTCCCTTGTAGAGGTAAACTATATACCCATTTTTGCTAAGATTTAGGATGTGTTTTGGTCCTCGCTAAAGTCCCTTCAATTTGGGATCTAGGTTGTCTTGGCCAAGCATAAATCCTCATCTTAGGCATTTCCATGACCGTTGTAAATTGTAAGTCATAGCTTTTTAAAAAATTTAACTCAAACATATAATTATTCTCAAATTCAAACATATAAAGCTAACCATAGATAGATGGTCACTAGGCTTCCTAGTATCATAAACATTCTACTCATCTCCCTTTAGCGATAATAAATCTTCTTTTGATCTATCCCAATTGATCTTCTAAACATAGATAATTATTGATAGTCTATCATTGAAATCTTTGAGACAATGTATTTTAATTTAGAGTATTCTAAGAAACTCACCTTCAGTTGTATTAACTATGGGGCTTGCCCCATAGAACTTTAGAACCTAGTTTAGATAAATCTTTTTATTCATCCATGTAAAGTGGGGTAAAATTCTAGTATATTAAGACCCATCATGCCTTGGAGTCCTTAGTGACAGTCCATCTATGGTAGATTTCTATCTTTTGAGATAGTGCACTATTCCTTGATGTCATTCCCAATCACCATAATTAGTACACCCTCAGATCTGTGTAGTGTCCCCCATATACATAGAATCAAAAATAAACCCCACAAATTTTTTTAGTGATTCCACTGGGGATGGTTCCTCTCCTCCATCTCTAGTAGACAATTATTATCTCCAAGCATCGAAGTGGACTTGTATTTCATATTTGGTGTTTATTTTTGAGATGTGGGACACCATGTAGATCTTAGGGGTACATATTGAAGTGATCAGGTATGCCATTAAAGAATGATGTACTATCTCAAAAGATAGAAATCACCACCCTATAATGTATCTAATCACCTAATAAGGACTCCTATGGCATGATGGATCTTCGAATATATCAGAGATCTTTCCCCTACTTTACATGGAAAAGTAAAGTAGGTTTATTTTAAGTTGGGTTTGTTAAGTTCCCTATGGAGGCAAGCCCCCATAGTTAATTACATCCTAAGAAATGGGTATTCCTTAAAAATACTCTCGATTAAAGTAGACAATTAGGTTCTCCAAAGATTTCAAGGTTAAGACTATTAAAGGATTGGCTATTTTATAAAATCAAATGGGATAGATCAAGGAGAAGACTTTTTTTTGGAATCCAAAGGGAGAAAGTAGAAAATACTCATAATACTAGGAAGCCTAGTGAGCATTCCAACCTACCCTATAATTGGGCTTTATATTTTTGAAATTAAAGAGAGTTAATTATTTGAGTTGACATTTTATTAGATTGTTAGCTTATAATTCTATTATAAGATTATGGAAATACTTAAGGTGAGGACTTATGCTTGTAGCAAGGAAACAACTACCTTCTAAACAAAGGAGCCTTGGTACAAAATAAAGGCATAAAATCTAAGGTGAAAATGGGTATATGGTTTACCTCCACAAGAGAGAATAAATCACCCAACTGCTGGACTTATTATCGCCTAGAGTGGCAATCAACTAACTCCTCATGCGCTTTAAATTTATGTAGGCAAGTCTTATGCTTTGCAAGATGGCTAAGCTGTTGTTCATTTAGAAAGGAGACTAAGTCTTTAAACTCACTCCCTAAGAGATTAGAGCATGAGTGGTATGAATCCATGACTTAATCTAATGCAAATTTTATCAAATTTATTTAATTCTTTTGACTTTTGTTTGACACAGTATGGGATTTTGTATGCCTAAATGCATGAGAATTTGATCATGGGCCAAATCAAGAGAGAAAGGGGTGTTCTTCCACCAAAGTCTCTCATAGGTTAAGCCTTGATTCTCTGGCAAAGATGGAAGTCCCCTTAACAAGAGTGAAATAATATGATATGTATGATATTATATATTCATCCATCCAGCTAAAGGGTTGCTAAAAATTTTATTATCTTGATTTAATTCCTTTTTTATGTGAGGTTATGAGTTATTTTAAAATTTTAGTTATGAGTTGTTAATTAGGGTAGAAAAATTAATTTTATCCTAAGAGCCTACCGCATCTAGGCCACACATTCAAGCATCAATCATAAAGAAACTATGAAAAGCATGTTGTTCTAATGCACAATCTAAACACAACATCAAATAATTTTATAGACTATCATAAAAAAGGTAAGACGGGTTACACAAAAAGAGGAAAAGTATGGGTAGAAGCTCTACCTTTATACAACCCGATTATAAAACAAAAATAATAATAATACATGCCAGGAGTCTTCTTTTCTTCATTTCTTCCTTCTTTTTTTCTTTTAATTTGATTTGCTCCAAAGGCATCACATAGCACCCCAAGGACTAAGCCTTCTAGCCACTGCTTATCCTAATCCCCCATAACACTAATCCTAATTTATAATGCAAAATTACATCAAAAATAGAAAAAGTAAATCTAGCCACACCTGCAAAGTAAATGTTAGCTAAACACACCATACAACCCAAGAAGTTATATGAATAATTTGGACTTAGCAACCCACACATGGGTAACCAAGCCCACCTGTCCTAACATGGGTTACGCTTAGGAGCTAAGTAACCTGCACAGCAAAAATATTTATATTTTTATTACAGGGACCCCTTAAGCACAACCCCTCATAAAATCATGATTAGCTAATAACGCCTAACATCCACTACAAAACACTAACATCCGCCTAAAATATTATATCACAAAATAAAACACAACATCATACATACAACGCCCTAACTTAGCACAAGAAGTTGTGACTTAGTATTCTAATGTGTGTGCTTAAGGCTTATGTGGCAAGACTTTATTAGGCTTCTTTAATTTAACTTTCAATTTGGAGTTTGAATTTATTTAAATTTTATCTTTGGGTGATTTTAATTTAAATGATTTAATGATTTATTTTTTAAAAATATTTTTATTTTTACTTTTATTTGGTTAAATGATGCTTAGGTTTTCAAGAATGCAGAGTAGAATGAATTCCATTTGTAGATGGAACTCACCCTATTCTACATCCTAATGCCTAAAGAATCTAACTAAAGTCCTTAAGTATCTTAATTAGCCCATTTGAATTTGTATAATATATTTGATTTGATTTAGAGCTTAGAATTTGAGTTGGTTTAATTATCTAATTGATTGATTTTGGATTACATGTTTTACTTTAATTGCATCTTGATAACTCAATATCCTTAATTTCAAATGAAAATTAAGTTTGTTTAAGTTCATATGTTTTTGGTTGATTAATTTTAGATTAGATGTTTTGATTTAATTAACACTTGATAATTCAATATCCTTTTAAATTAATATCTATTTCTTTTCTTTGATTATGGTTATGTGACTTAACTTTATGTTTATTTAATTTGATTGTGGTTCATTTATTTGTAGTTTGATCAGATTATATTAATTGAGATTTTATTTTTCTTTTAATTTGGTTTGATTCTTTATAATTAAGATTTTATTATTAATCACATTCATTTGCCATGTTCATCAAAGTTTGGTTTGTATTTTGATTTCATACATTAGATTGTTGATTGGTTTATCTTATTTAAGTATGTTGAATGAGATTTGATTTGATTACATATTAAATTGATGAGAGTCTTTCTTAATTTAATTTGATTTGATTAGCTTTATTGGTAAGTTGCTTAAATTCAATGTGATTAGTTTATTAAGAAGTGTATTTATGTTAATTATAAAGAGATTTGATTTTCAATTTGATTTCATATTTTATTAATGTAATTAGTAATTAATGACTTAAGTTTAAATTAGATTTGATTAGCATTTAATTGCATTTTATTTTAAGCTAAGTTTAATATGATTAATTTAATTGACTTCATTAGTTTATTTAATAGGTGTGATTAAATTAATTAGTAGAATAATTAAGTGTTTGATTTGAATTAATTTTAATGTGATTTATAAAAATAATTTAGTTTATTAAGATGATGGATTAATTTATTAAGTTTGCATTAATTAGATGTTTGATTAATTAAGTTTGATTAAGGGTAATTAAAATTTTAAATTATTAGATTAATTAAGGGTTTGTTTAATTAGAGAATAATGACTTAATGATTTAGGTTTAATTTAGGTTTTGATTAGTGTTTAATTGCATTTTGATTATATTTGATTATGCTTAGGTTTAATATGATTAATTTGATTAACTTAATTAGTTTACTTGAGGGGTGTGATTATTAAATTTAATTAGGGGTTTGATTTAAGCTTAATTTTAGAGTTAACTTTAATGTAACTTATTTAAATTAATTTAATTAATTAAGATGATGAATTAATTTATTAAGTTTAGATTAACTAGATGTTTGATTAATTAAGTTTGATTAAGGGCAATTAAAATTTTAAATCATTAGATTAATTAAGGGTTTATTTAATTAGAGATTAATTAATTATTTTTCCACATGTGAGTGATTTGAGTTAAGTGATTTTTTCTAAATTTGATTTGATTAAAGGATTATTGTTATTACCATCGTATTAAGTGAATTAATTGTTTATTTCATTTCATTAAGTTTGATTATTTATGATTAGAGTTTTATTGATTTGATTCTTTATTATGTTTGTTTAACTTCATTAAAATATTTGATTTAATCATTAAGTTAAAATATTTAGTGGTTAATTAATTATCTTATTCTAAATGGATGTGATTTAACCATATGTTAATTAAGTTTACTTTAATTTTATTTGGTTTAATTCGATTAGTATCAAATTATTAAAGTTTCCTAAATTTGTTGAATTTTGAGTTTGATTTAAGATTTAATCATTTAATTGAGTTTTACTAACTTAAATAAATTTAATAATATTTAATTTAATTTTCTCTAAGAATGATATTTTTCTGATTTGAGATTTTATTAATGATTGCTTAAGTGCTATTTCATTTTTGATTTTGATTTAATATTTGAATTATTTTTAAATTATGTTTAAATTAACTCCTTAATTGATTAAACTCTAATCTCAAGTATTTGTTTAGGGTTCATTAAGATTCAGAAGATCACAGTATTTTTTCAAGAGTTCTAGATGTCAGTTGAAGTGATTTAAGCCATTTTGAAAAATTTTGTAAATTTCTGAATTTTTATTTGATTTATTTTATTAAAATGAACAATTTCAATTTCAAAATTTAATTTCTTCCAATCTAGAAGTTCTTTTCACTTGAATTTTTTATGTTAGGTGTGTTTTATTTTTAGTTTCATTCTCTGAAAATTTCAACTTAATATGATATATATTATTGATTTAATTAAAGAAATTTAATTTTCACTAAAATTCAAATTAAGTTCAAAATACTTAGTAAAATTTGGGGATTTTGGGTTTGTTGGATTCCACTTGTAAGGACAAATCCAACAAGCTCTTATTTGTAATTTTTGGTTTGGTATTTTATTTTTTATGTATTTTTGAAGTTTCAGATGATTTAAAATAATTTTTTTATAAAAAGGAAATACGCACGGCGCTAACGTGAGCCTTTGGGCGGAAAGGGAAGACGACCCACAACTTGGGTCGTCGACTGATCGATGGTCCGTGACCGACAGATCGCGGATCTAATCGCTCGACATGGATCGGACGATCCGGATCGCATCGTGATCCGCGCGGGATCGAAGATCCATGCACTATCCGAGCCGTCCGATCATGCAATCCGTGTGATCGGATGGTCTAGATTGCATCAAGTGATGGATCACGTGATCCATGCATGATCCAAGTCCGATCCCAATTAACCACAAGATCTGACGGTGGACCACCGGGTGAATAGTATTTCAAGCTTTTTTTTTAAAAAAATGAGAGTTTCTAAGCCAAAACTTGTCCAAATGGACCCATTTTTGCACCGATTCACACTGAAAAAATTCTATTTCCTAATTGGGATGATTTAAAATAAAAATACTGGATTATCTAGTGGAAATTCCTAAAATTGTGAGAAAATTAATACAAAATGCATGAAATCCTAAGGTCGACTACGGTTTGGCAAAATTTACCTCGCCAAGGATGATTTTTGGCTGCGGTGAAGATCTGAGCAAACTCCTAGGTATGTGAGGAAGCTTTGGAGTGATATTTAGCCCTTGCCTCTCTTCAGAACATCGCCTTCTCCGATGTTTACCATCACCTCACCGAAAGAGTAATTATTTGTATTTTTGAGCTCAAAAATGACTCAAAGAAGTGGGGGATGGGCTCCTTTTTTACTTTGGGAAGCTTTTAGGGGCTGAATAGTGGTGGGAGGAAGAGATCCAAAGCCTCACCTTCCCACCTTTTATAATGGCTGAAAATTCAATATTTTTTTAATTTTTTTTGGCTACAAATTATTTGCCATCTTACTTGGGGTGGTTGGGGTGGATGATAGATTGATTGAGGACTTTGGATTTTTTCTCCAAATTCCTCTCTTGTTGTCATATGATCAACCCTATTCAATGCAAATATTGGGAAAGAGTTAAGTGCATGTGATGGGGGAGAATTGAATGAGGTTGGGTGGAATCCTATGAGGGGGAGGATCTATGAGGGATTTAAATGGGTTGGGTTAGTTTTGGGATGATCCAAAATGGGTTTAGGTTAGGCTTGATCAACTCCCAATGGGTCTTGGCTTGGTTTCAAGAGATTTAGCCCAATTTGGGTCAAATGGGCCATATTGGGTCAAATTGACCCATTTTACCAAAATTGACAAAATTTGCTTGGGTTATGGGTTAATTAATATTAAATTTTTTAATTGAAGATGGATGTGTTCTTTGGTTTGAATTAATTTGGATTTAGGCCAAATTGACCTTTTAGGCAAATTTAGGCTAAGTTGGGTCAAGTTGACCAATTAGCCTCGATTGATCAAATTGAGTTTAATTATGGCTTTGGTTAAGTTTAATAATCAATTTGGAATGAACTTCAGCCATTGGTTGCAATCAATTTGGGTTAGATCATGATTTGACCCGATTTGGTCTTTTAGGCCAATTTGGGTCAATTTGGATCAAATGACCAATTGGGCTTGGTTTGGCCCAATTGATTGCAATTGATTATCCTAGGGTGATCAATAATCATCATAGAAGGTTTTGGTGAGCTTGGTTCAATCCAATTTGGGTTAGATTGGTAGTTGGCTCAAATGGGTCCTTTAGGTCACTTTGGGTCAAGTGGACCTAAGTGGGTCAATTGGTTTGGTTTTGGTTTGATTTGAGTTTAGTTGAATATACATATGAAACCTGGATTGAAATATAAATTCAATCAATCAATTTAGTCCAAGTTTTGGCTCAATTGAAAGTTTTAAGTCAAAAGGGCTAAGTTGCTTGACTTGGGTTGACTTGAATTTGGATTGATGATTGTAGGTTTTATTTATATTTGGATAAATGATCGAATGAATGATTGATTCAAGAGAAAATTCATTGGTTTTGACTTAGTTTGGATAGAATTTAGCTAAGTCCAAAGAATTGGCTAAAAGGGCTTAGATTGAGTTTAGATTTGATTTTTGATATAGATTTGATCAATTGAATTTAGATTTCATTATATTTGTAAATATAAATGAAGGAATAATTGATTTATAAAGAGATTAATTGAGTTTGATTTGGTCTAAGGGAGTTTTGGCTAAGCTTATGAATGTGGTTCATATAGCTTAGGAAGGGTCTTAAGATTTGAATTTGATTTTGGATTTCAATCATTTGGAGTCAAATTTTGAAATTAGATTTGGAATTTGAATTTGAATTTGAGATTTGGTTTGAGAATTAAGTCTCGGTTTGATTTGAGAAAGTGTATCTAGATTAGGTTTGGGCTATGGGATAGGTAATTTCCTTAAACCCTAAGGCATAGCCTAATCTTATGATTAACACTTCTAAGTCTCTAGGCTTAGGTTAAGTGTTCACCTAATCACTAGAAGTGTCTTATGATTAAGGAGTTCTTAGTGTCTAGAAGAATCCTAAGTCTAAGAAGAGGAGGTTAAGAGCTCACTCCAAAAGTGAGGTCAACACATATGAGTTTAAGACTACTTTTGCTTCCATGGCACTTAGCTTATTTCGTTCTTAAGAAAAGTTAGCCAACATCCTCTAGGTTTTAGAACCTCACTCTTTGTAAGTCTTGAAACCCCTATTGGATCCCCCAGTAGGTGAAAAATAAAATTAACCAATGAAAGGAGATGACAAAAACTTAGAACCTCCTAACCACTAGCTTGGTGAGGCAAGGTTCACCTTACATTTAAAAAAAAAAAACTCTTTTGCAAAAATCCCACTTTCCAAAAACACTTTTTCAAGACATTCCTTTAAAAATTTAGGTTCCTTAAAATTAATAGAACTCGACTTTAGATCTACGGCCAGGTTCGAAGCCTTCCAAGGAAAATTTGGCAATAATGATGACTATCAAGCTAGGAGAGAGGAATACCATTAGATTCCCTCAGGATATAATCAATGATGGTTCTACTAGAGCTACTCTCAAGTTTGGAATGATTTTTAAGTTCATCCAGTTCCTACTTGTTGGGCCTATAACAGAGCCTATCACTGAGGGTATCAAAATGCCAAAGACATTCAATAAAGGAAAGAGGCTGAATGTGATAATTCCTAATGAGCCTAAACCTAAAGCCTTGACCTTAAAGAGGTGTTCTATTTTTGATAGATTGTGAAAGGCAATGCCGATAATTCTTGTCAAGGATAAGATGGCCATCAAGCCTAAGTTGAAATCTATCATTGTCAATCTATCAGGGGAGTTTACTATCCCGTAAAATACTGATTTTACTCCACAAAATGATGATCATGAAACATATTCCTCAGGTTCCAAGATATCCATGAGAGCTAGAAGAAAGTATAATTCTTGTTGTAGAACTACTGGATTGCTTGTACGAATTGAACAACAGCATGAACCATTGGTGAAAGTGAATATACCCACCAATAATAATTTTGAACTACTCAGGTGGGTCAAAAGAAATAGTTCATAGGGAACTATCGTGAAGTCTTTTTTAGGATAAATACATGTAACATATCTCACAAGCATGACTAAAGAAGAAAGAGATTGTTTCCTTCAAAATGTATAAAATTCTAAAGTTGTTGAAAATAAAAATCTACAAAGAAGAATTAAGAAGCTAATGAACTAGGTCATCAACTTCATAAATTATTACTCTAAAAGGAGGTGAGAATATTAAAAATACCATGCCCACCTTGAGCAAAATTTTGAACCCAGAAGTCCAATATTTGGAGAACTCTGATCACGGGCCCTTAAGTACAAGGGTACTAAGTGGATAATTTTTGGAATGTACTAACGACCACCACGAAAAAGCAATATAATTCATTAAAAAAAATACCAAGGTATGACATCAATCATGCATTCCCGGAGATCCACCAATGGAAGGTCCCAATCAATTTAGGTACCTAAAGAGTCCTAAATCATCAGAGATGAGATAACTCAACATGAACCAGCACCACCAGATGAAAAGAGAACTGAATCTCCTATCATCAATTGAAAATATCGGTCTAAATAAACTCACCCAATATATAATGACATAGATACTCATCTATTCTGGGAAGATGAGGATTTCCCAATCGATGAAGAGCAATAAATTCTAGGCATCCAAAATAATGAAGATATTGATTGTATGGAAGTCAAAGTTGTTCACATAGTCGATACATATCTATAGAACAAAAATATGGCACCCGAGTAGCAAAATGAGAAAGAACATGAAGAGAACCCAAATCATCAAGAACCCAAAGGTGAAGCTCGAGTAAATGTTGAAGTAACTGAAGTGCTACTCGATGTTGTAATAAGGTCACAACAACAAATGGGTTCTTAACTCCAAAGAAGAGACCAAGAAATTAGCCAGCTTAACAACCTTTTCAATGAAATGAACGGGCTAATGAAAGAGCTATTTTGTCTACTTAACCTTATAACAACTGTAATGCAACAAATACCTCTAAAGAATTCCCTAAAGATGATCAACCCAATAGGTAAAATTGGGGGCATGCAAAATGCTACACCCAACTTGCCAACAGCTTTAACACGAAGGAAAGAACCCCCAAGAGAAGTTACTTTAAATGCTTATCAAGAAGTTGATGTTATTACCAAGTCCCAAGTAGAAGATCTCATTAGCTAGAAAGTCAAAGCAATAATTGTTTTAGAAATGACTGAATAGCTAGTTGAAAAAGGCCGACCATACCATGCCAAATATGACCAAGTATAGTATCCTAAAGGGTATGATATGCCAAAATTTAACACCTTTTCGATCATAAAACATTCGCAAAAGTGCTTGGCCCAATCTAAGCCATTTGTGGAAATACTAGAGGGAATGATGCCTTACTGCTATGATAATTTGTTAGCATTCTTACAAACATAACCTTTGAGTGGCATGTTGAGTTACCCAAATGACTTAGTAAAAACTTCATCGAGTTGGAAACACTCTTCGTCAAGCAATTTGCAAGTGCAACCAAGAAAGTAATGATAGCAAATCTCTCTTTGGAAAAGAGAAGGAAATATGAAAGTGTTACAAAATATATTACAAGATGGAGGAATTTATGCATGAATGTGATCAGTCTCTTACATAAAAGCATACAATAAAACTCCTCATAGGAAACATTGATGATCAACTGGCCCCATATCTAGCTATGGGTATGATGAATACATTCTAGGAATTAGATATGCAGAGAATAAAAGAAAAAGTTTATCTAAGTTGCATGATTCAAAGAAGAATAATGTGAATACAACATTCACATTTATAGTTGACAAAAAAAGGAAAACAAATGCACGATAACCTCACGACCAGCAGCAAAGCCAACAGAGGATAAGAAAAAAGGGTTCAACCCTCCAAGAGAAGATGGCTAAGCAGTACTTATTCAAAAGAGAATGTACAGCTAAATTCTTTAAACAATCCCTAAAATTGGTATTATAATTGTTAGACCACATCGACCAGACCAAGTAGACAAAGTTGATGATCCCAACTTTTGTCAATTCCATAGAATTATAAGTCATCCAATTGAAGATTATTTTATCTTCAAAGGTTGGGTAAAAGAGAACTATTAAACTGGAGAACTCATCTTATCAGACATTGTACTAGTATATCCTAAAAAGAAAAAGGTGAATGTTATTATAACACTCCTAATCTAGAATGCAAAAGATAAAAATGCTGAGCTAACTAGAACTCAAAATATAAATAATGATAAGGGAAAAGCTCTGTAAACAAAAGAAAAAGTAGAAGGTGTAGGAGATATTCATCTCAAAGAAAACTATAAGGATGATTAACATTCTTTTAGTCATAGAAGGTATTCGATGGAAGAATTCCTTAGAGCCTGAAATAGATTCAAGAAGGCTCTTCCCCCATAAATGGTAATTTTTATATAATACAAAGAACCAGATGATAAATAATCATTCTTCTTCTTCAAGGCCCCAAAAATCAAAGAGAAAGAGGAAATCTAGAAACCCAAAATCTAAGAAGGATTTACCTTTTAGATAAATACGAACAACTTCTTCAAAGGCCAATTAAACTGGAAGAATATATGCATCACTTAAAGCTTGACACAAAAAGTTTTGAGAAGAGATTGGAAAAAACATGTTTAGTCATAAACATGCATGAAAATTCTAATCTTCAAATCCAATGAGAAGCATATTATGTGATTGCAATTTTAACTGACTTTGAGGAAGAACTATGTTTTCCCAGAGAAAACCTTATTAAATGAAAGGTCAAGTTAGGTTCAAAGAAATTATGTCCTAGACTAGGCAATAGTTTTGAGAGTACTATAAACTCCAAAAATTTTGAAGAGACACAACATTTAGAGACTTCTTCTAATTAATAAAATTAGATAAAAGAAGTAACCCAATTCAAATTAATGAGTGAAAAATAAATTTCTCCTCTTCCACAACAAAAAGCTAGTGATAAAGGAAAAAAATTCAAATTAATGAAAATTTCTTACCTCCACCACCAATTAAAACTCAAAGTCTATCAAACCAAGAGTATACTATAATGTTTTGGCACATTTATGCAAGCTCCTTGCCTTAATAAGTATCTATGATGTTCTCATATTATCTAAGGATATACGTGAGACTTAATCAAAGTTTTACAAAATCCAGAATAATATGAAGCAGTCTTCTCTCAAGAGAGAATGAAAGAGAACTTAACCATTCAAAAATTAAGAATCATCACATTTAGTGATGACGACCTATTGCTAAGGACAATCTTGCACAATCAACCCCTTTATGTCACTACTAAAAGTAATTCCACCCACATAAAATGGATATTGATCGACTATAATACCAAGGATTCAATAAATAAAAATAATAAACTGTAAGATCAATCTCTTAACAGCTAAGACACTCAGAGAATTAGCTTTAGATGCTCGCTATTTTGACAAAAGTATAGTATTCCTACAAGGATTCAATAAATAAAAATAATAAGCTGTATAATCCATTATGTTGCCCTTATGCTTCAGGGAATTGTATAGAGAAGATAAATTCTATAAGATTGAAGCCGAAGTTGTTTACAAAGCACTCTTTGGTAAGTTGTGGATTCATGAATATGGTGTAGCACCTTCAACTCTCCATCAATGTATGAAGTATATTCATAATGGTGAAGAGCATCGAATTAATGGTGACATGAATCCATTCTTGATACATGAGATCAAGATCTACGATGATGCCAAGTACTTCATACCAAAAAAAATAAGGGAAGTCAATTCCCAAAGGTAAGTGGCTCCACCTATTAAACTAATGCTGAAAGGCGATAATTCAAAGGGTAAAAGTACCAATGAATCAAAGCAACCCAAAATAATTTCCCACCTTGGCAATGATATTGAGGATGATGAAGAGGAGTTAGTACTTTATCAACCTAAGAAAGCCTCAACTAACCAAAAGAAAGAAAAAGCTAGTACTAATAATGTGGTAAAATAATTAGAGAAAACTCATATTTCCCTAATAAGAGTACTCAAATCCCAAATTTCTAACAAGGCTATGAAAATAACTATAATACCAAGGGCACATATAAAATTCTTAACAACTTAAAGGATAGAAGAAATAGAATAGTTGAAAACTTTCTATGTCCCTCTTAAAAAGGGTTATAAAGAGTGCAGGATCCTTTTCTATAAAACTAAAGTGCATACCAAAAGTCCCACGCAAGAACTATCTGAAGAAGACAATTTTGATGAAGAAGTAGTTTCAATTATTATTCCTCAATTATTGTCATCGACCCTAAAGGAGCTGGTTAAGAATAATGTCCAACTTACCCAAACAAATGTATATGCTTGATTGCTTAAAATGCTTTGGCGAAGGGATGGCGTCCAAAATTCCATAGGATATGAAAAAATAATCACACGGGGTTTGAGATATATCCTTCAACATTTCCCTAAATGAGCTCACTCTATGCCATATTCTATAAAGAAGAAGTCCCTTTGGAAACTATGGATGAACAAAGAGACGTTTCACATGAAAATGAGAATGTACTCAAAGTTAAATTAATAATTGACCTCAAAGAGGCCCCAAAAAATTCTAAGAAGGTAATCAAGCCACCATTGATGAAATCTAAGAAATCAACCTAAGTCTTGAAGAAGAGCCTAGACCGACCTTTGTTAGTGCTAGTCTCACATCGAAAAGATTAGAAGAATTAAAAGCACTAATATGTGAATAAAAATATTGCTTTGCATGGAATTACAGAGAAATGCAAGGCCTATCTCCAGGCATAGCTATACATAAGCTTGCCATTAAACCTGATGTATAGCTTATAAACTAAGCATTAAAGCAAATGCAATTAGAAATTGAAGAGCAAGTAATTATTGAAACTAAAATGCTCATTAAAGAACGATTCATCTAGAAAAAGAAGTATGTTGATTGGATTTTCAATATTATCTCAGTAAAGAAAAAGAATGGATAAATTTTTGTTTGTATTGACTTCGGGAATTTAAACAAAGCATGCTCAAAAGATAACTTTTCACTACTAGATGCAAAACTTATGGTAGACAACACATACAACTATGAGATGTACTTTTTCATGGATGGTTCATTGGTCTATAATCAAATTAAAATAGCTCCAAAAGATGAAAATCATATGTCCTTTCACACACTAATTGGTATATATTGCTACGAAGTGATGTCATTTGGCTTCAAAAATATTGGCACTGCATACCAAAGGGAAATGACCCACATCTTTCATGATCTCACACATAAATATGTGGAATGTTATGTAGATGATTTAGTTATCAAGACCAAGAATCAAAGCGAGCATGTAAGTGATTTAAGAGTTATTTTCAATAGATTTCAAAGTTTCAAGTTAAAGATGAATCCATTGAATTGTGCTTTTGGTGTGACTTCTAAAAAATTCTTGGGCTTTATTGTACATGATAGAGGGATTGAAATTAATCCCTTTAAAATAAAAGAAATAATATAAATGCCATCGCCTAAGACCTTGAAGTAACTACTTTCACTACAAGTCAAATTGGCTTACATTATAAGGTTCATTTCTAATCATTTGGGAGGATGTCAACCTTTCACTTGATTTATGAGAAAGGATGCATATTCTATATGTGATGATGCTTGTAAAGAAGAATTTGATAATATAAAATAATATTTGTTACATCCACCAATTTTGGCAGTACTAATAATAGAAAGCTATTGATATTGTATACAACAGCCATAGAAGAATCATTAGGAGCTTTATTAGTTCATAAAAGAAGAAGGGAAAGAAAATGCCCTATATTATATAAGTCGATGTCTAATAGGAGCCAAAAAAAAGATATTCTCTTTTGAGAAGTAGTGACTAGCATTGATATTTGCTACTAAAAAATTGCGGCACTATATGCTATCACATAAAATAACTTTGATATCTAAAGTCGACCCTAAATCGATCAGTTGAAGGGATACTCTTCACTTAAGTACGAGAAGAATATTTTTATCTTACAAGAAAAATTCTCCATCAAAGAGAAACTCTCTCCAATCGAAGCTATTCTAAACTAAGACTCATCATGCCCAAAGGGCATATCTAAAACCTAAATTTAAATTACATCATGCCCAAAGGGGCCAAATCTAAAACCCAAATTTAGAGTCATCATGCCCAAGCAAGTCAAATCAAAATTTAAACTAAGATTCATCATGCTCAAAGAGGCCGGATCTAAATTTAAACATAGATCCATCATGCCCAAAGAGGTCAAATTGGATCCATCATACCTAAAATGGTTGAATCAGATCCATCATGCCCAAAAAGGATGAATCTAAAACTCAAATTTATTCCATCATGCCTAAATGGCTGGATCTAAACCCAAATTTAGATTCCATCCTGCCAAAAAAGGGTTGGATCTAAACCAAATTTTAGATTCTACCATGTCCAAAAGGGGCCAGATCTAAAACTCAAATTTAGATTCCACCATGCCTAAAAGGCCTGCTTTAAATTCAAATATTAGATCTATCATGTCCAAATGGGCTGGATCTAAACCTAAAATTAAATCCAACATGTCCATATCGACAGGATTTAAGTCTAAATATAAACCAACATACTCAAAAGGGAGGGTCTAAATATAAATCTTAATTCAACATGTTGAAAGGAGGATTAAATTCAAATATAAATTTAATCTCTATGAAACTAGAGAATATTGAATTAAAGCCTACTAGCACAACTCATTTATAAATTTAGATATTACTGCTTTTTTATAATGCCTATACAATTTATATGTTTGTCTTGTCAAAATTTACTAGAAATTGGATATAATATTTACCTAGAAAAGACCAGATGATATGCCTCTTATTGAACCCACTGAGGAGAAAATATGAGATACTATTGAAGCCCATGATCCACATTGTTCATTCAGATTATAGGATCAGCTATCATGGCATTAGGATATGTTGATTGGCAAAGATATTTGTTAGGATTAATTTGTTTAATCATCATGCATTTTACCTCTTAATTCAGAGCTTCTATCTGGTCATGATTCTACTACTTAACTGATCAATTTAAAGCTAAGACACAATCACACTATTTCTTTAGAGCAGATCACAGATCACCTTAGCCTTGAGGGTCAAGATGTACTTCAGCTAGTTACAGATACTGCTCCTTCTATAAGCATAGTTAGGCTTTTGGGTTATCACATATTACATCATGAGGTAAAAGATTGGGCCCAAAGTTAGTGTTTAGCACACCTTTACCAACTGGCAGTGGCTATGTATACTGGTCATGCCATCATCTACAGATGCATGGTGACATCCTCAAGAGAGTTGGGATATATCACATAGTCTATGCATCACTTTTTGACTACAGTCATCTTCCATTTACTTAAGATTAGGAGCATAGCAAAACATTGGGACAAGACTACCAATACCTACTGGATTGGCCCACATGAGATGACATTCACCTTGGAAGACATGCAAGATATAGGAGGCTTCCTTGTTATAGGCATTCCCTATGAGGAGTGCATTCCTCCAGATCATGTGCTCTTTTAACATAAGCTAGTTGGCTACCATAGGAGAGGTAGTTATGTATATTCTTCAGGTCTTCATTGTGCTTTAGCTCACTATCAGAGACTATTCAGAGAGAGGAGATCAGGGAGTTGGTGATGGGGCATAGTTACTTTAAACACATGGTCCAAGAGTTTCCTCAATTCAACAGTATGTTAACTTCATTTCACACGATTGGATGATCTGTTTGACATGGGATGTCATTCATGAGAGAAGTCCTTCAATGTCAGATTCAAGCCTGAAGGAAGAGTTGGTTCCCGACGTATCCTAGCATGGGACATTGACAAGTAGCTATCTTTAACAGTTCATTGCAACTTGGCTGTGTTTTTTTGTGTTTTGTTGTGAGTCAGTATAATGCTCACTATACATAATAGACTTTTTCATTTTTCCACTCTTTTGATGACCAATTTACTTGCTCGTGGTGAGAGGATAACACTAACACTTGCATTGTTAACCTACTTATACTGTGGATTAGGTATAGTGAGCATTATACTGACTCACAACACTATAGCATTGATGCTCATTAGCATTTATATGGATGAATTCATGCACATATTTCAAAGCTTTTAGTTATTCTAAGATGACACCCTACTTTGAAGAGCAGGGATTCTCTCTAATTATGTAGTTGAACAGGGCTACAATCACTTTAAACAAGGATCATATCCAGACTTTCTTGTTTTCTCCATCACGTGTGATGAATTATTTTCAGATCATTCATAAATCATTTTTTCATAACATGCCTGATTGGAATTTTGGGCAGAGATTCATAAATTCTTTAACTAATAGAGAGACACCCTCTCAATTATCAAAGATAGGATATATATATATATATATATATAGCAAAATACCTCATTGGAATTATACTTGCTTAGCTTTATTACTAGTGTCCTGAGTTTGTGATCTTGGTGGGACATAGTCCAAATATAGTGGTTAGCCAATACGGAGTTACTCAGCCTACACCTCTGTATGGACCATCGTAGATACTAGGCATAGTGGATACTCATTCCCTAGGGACACTATCACTATCTATTCATTTAGCAGTAGCTTTTATAACATGGACTTTCTCACTTCGTCTAGGGACTGATTCTGATTTCTTTGTGGCCCAACAAGAGACTTACATAGAAGTTAGTTATTTATGGTTACAGTGGATCCGCCATACTTTCTCTTCCTTTTAGAAGTTAGGCTATCACATATACAATAACATATTGGGTAGAGCTAGACTGACATGACATTTGCATTCCCCCTGACATGCGACTCATGTTTCTAAAAGATCATCAGATAAGTAAGGGAGCAATAGGAAGCGGCGATGAGAGGCTTTATTTTTCAGGAGAGAGATGATTAAGATATTGACAATCTTTAAGTGACTCATGTTTCTTAAAAATTAGTTTACCAAATAGATTTCTAAATAATATTTTACATTTTAGAAAATGAAAAAATTGGGAAAATATTGTACCAAACTGATCCTTAACTTGTCCTAAAACATAGTTTGGCTAGATTTAAGTTAAATTAGACTCAAATCCTACAGCCAAAGAGCCCCTTTAGTTTTTTCAATTTCCTATTTCTTTCATTTGAGTCATGTTGTTAACCAACTCACTCTGTCATGTTACCTCGCTCCACAGTTTTCCCGAGTCTCGAGTTTCGTAGCTCCACCAGATCAACTCACCAGTCACCGTTGTGAACTACTAAATCGACCAATCATTGGCATGCAATTGATCCACTAAACTTTTTAGAAAATTATCTATGGTTTCAAAGGATTAATTAGAGGATCTAACGAGATTTAGTAAAGGTCATCCATTTTGATAAAGTAGAACGGATGACCCGTGATCTTTGTCCTTCACGAGCGATGAAAGATGAATGTCGTTCGTCTTTCCCCATTTGATCTGAGCTCACCTGAGCTCGGATGGGGATCAAATCGATCCCACACCTTGAGAAGAAGGAGAGGGACACATCTAATAATAAAAAAAGCATGAAATTCAGATTTCTTCATAAAATACCAACATATTTGTTATACAAGGCTCGATTTTGCACCTCATTGGAGCTAATGTCCAGTGGTGGATCATCGGAGGTAGCTTTGCCTAGTTGAGGTGAGGCCTTGCTAAGAAGCTTTGAGCTTGATTTGGCGTAGAGTGCTTGGTCAACCAATCCATGCATGCAAAGGCCTCGGCTATGATCAAACTTCTATCTTCGATGCTCGGAAAGGCTTGGGGATAATTCAGTTGGCTTTGAGAGAGTAGGTGGATGGTGTGGGTGCAAGAAATTTGGATTTGATTAAGTAGGGGAGGAGTATTTCTCGAAAGAATGGTGTCCTATTTTGACTTCTCTTGAGGAGGAGGAGTGCTAATTGAGGAGGGCTTGGGAATAGTTAGAATCACTTTAAGAGAGTTCAAAATGCCTTAGGAAACTCAGAGAGTGTCAATTATGTCGAATTCTGCTTGAATTAAGGGAGTATACCCCTCAATTGCCTTCGATGGATGGACGGGATTGGCTCTCAAAAATTTGTCGATTGGCCACTATCAGAACGTCAAAGGGCTCACCGTTAGCTCCATGTGGCTCGCCCTGGTTGAAGGAAGTGGTGGCAGGAGTCTTAAGGCTTGATATGGGGAGATTATGTGTTGTTGGTTCTTTTCCTTTGCCCATGGGATTTGGCCAAGAGAGGGAATGGCTTGGCTTGAGTCTTTTGGTCAATGGCAAGAGCTAGGGGTGTAGAATGGGCTAAGGTGTCTTAGGAATACCTCATTTGGCACTCTGATAGCTGCCATGTTGATGGCAGACTGAACTTTTCCACTTAAGGTAAGAATCTAAGGCAAAGAGGGGTGTCCATTGGTTAATCCTTTTGGAATGGGTCTTACATGGACATGGGCTAGTTTGCGGCTGTCCTAGGATTCATTTAGGTCGGGTTAGGTCAGCCACCAAGGCTCCACAAGGTGGTTTTGGGTGATTTGGCTTCATATGGTCAAAATAGGTTCATTTGGGTTAGTTTAGGTTGGGTTGACCAATTGGTTAAATTGGATCAAACCAAGACTTGCGTTAGGCTCATATGATGATTTGTGATGTTTTGGTTCAAGTGATTTTGATTAATTTGGCTTAGATTTGAAATTGACTCATTTGGATTCAAAAGGGTCAAATGGGTCAAGTTGACTAATTTGACCAATTTGACCAAATTGGGTTGGGCTTAGTGTTGAGTCAAGTTCAATTGGCTGATTGAAAATGATTGTAGGATTTGGCTTGGTTTAATTTGGATTTAATTTGGATTTTGGTAATTTGACCCTTTAGGTCAATATGGGATAGGTTGGGTCAAGTTGACCAATTTGGTCAACTTGGGCTTAATTATGCCTTTGGTCAAGTTCAATAAGTGATTTGGAATGAACTTGAGCTATTGGTTGCAATCAATTTGGATTAAATCTTGATTTGACTCATTTTAGCTTTTTAGGCCAATTTGGGTCAACTTGGGTCAAATGGCCAATAGGCTTAGTTTGGCTCAAGTGAATGGTTGGTCATGTTCAATCATTGATTATGAGTGAGTTTGAATTAATAGTTTTAATCAATTTGGCATATGGTGGATTTTGGATAATTTGGATTTCATTTGGGCTAAATGTTGACTTGGTCAAAGGCTAGGTTTGACTTGGTTTGACCTAATTCAAGGTGGTTGGCCACCTTAGCGTGATTGTTGGTTATGTTGTAAAGTTTAGATGGGCTTAGTTCAATCCTATTTGGGATGGATTAGAACTTGGCTTAAGAAGATCTTTTAGGTCACTTTCTGTCAAGTGGACCTAAATGGGTCAGTTGTCTTGATCATGGTTTGATTCAATTTTGATTGAACTTACATATGGATTTAGGATGAAAATATAAATCCAATTGCAAGTGGTTTAAAGCTAAATGGGCTTTGGTTCATATGATAATTTCAAGCTAAAAGGGTCAACATGGGCTTGACTTGGGTTTGGTTTGACAATTGTGTTGTATGTTTATATTTAGGTCAATAATTGTAGGAATGATTGAATCATGAAAAAATTCATGAGTTTTGAGTTGATTTGGATATCATTTAGCCAAGTTCAAAAACTTGGCTAAAAGGGCTTAAAATTAAGAGTTTGATTTGATTTGGATTTGGTTTTGGTCATTTGGATTTATATTTAAATTATATTTATGAATATAAATGAAGATATAAATGGGTTATGCAAAAATCACTTGAGTTTGGAGTGATTTGGAAGCAGTTTTGACCAAATCTAGGGATGTAGGTCAAAAGGCTAACCTGGGTTTTAATTTGGTTTGATTTATTTTGATTTGATTTGAATGGTTTAAACCTAGATTTCATTTATATTTGTGAATATAAATGAATGAATGAATGATTTATAAAAAAAGTCAATCAATTTTAGGTTGATCAAGATTTGATTAAGCTTATGGAGGGAGGCCTATAAGGCTTAAGAAGGGATTTTGGGATTTGAATTTCATTTGATTTATTTTGATTTGGTTTGAAGACTTTGAACTTGGATTTCATTTAAATTTATGAATATAAATGAATGAAGGGTTGATTTATAAGGAAATCAATGAAGTTTGAGTTGACAAAGGTTTGATTAAGCTTATGGAGGTAGGCCCATAAGGCTTAATAAGGGATTTTGAGATTTGAATTTGGTTTGATTTGGTTTGAAGGGTTTGAACTTGGATTTAATTTATATTTGTGAATATAAATGAATGAATGATTGATTTATAATTAAATTAACTAAGTTTGCATTGGTTTGAAGGAGTTTGATTAAGCATATAAAAGTGGTTCATATGGCTTAGGAAAAGATTTTAGAATTTGGACTTAATCATGGGTTTCAATCATTTGGAGTTGATTTGGAATTTGGATTAAGAGTTAATTTGAAATTGAAGTTGATAATTGAGAAAATCAATTGAGTTCGGAGTGATTTGAATTTAGTTACGGCTAAGTCCATAAGATAAAATCAAAGGGCTTAGGAAGGGATTTGGAATTTAAATTTAATGATGGATTTCAATTATTGAATTTGGAATTGATTTGAAATTGAGATTTGAATTTGAGGTTTGGTTTGAAAGAAGGAATCAAGGATTGGGTTTAGGCTATAGGGTAGGCAAGTCCTCCTAAAACCCTAAGGCACAATGTATTTCTATGGCTAACTCTTCTAAGTCTCTAGGGTTAGGTTAAGTGTTTACCTAATCACTAGAAGTGTCTTAAGACTAAGTAACTCTTAGTGTCTATAAGAGTCCTAAATCTATGATGAGGAAGTTGAGAGCTCATTCCAAAAGTGATGTCAATAAAGAGTTCCCAATCTGTGTGGTGTAACTAACAAGACACACCATACGTATTGGCATTGATCGAGATGATCAACAACATACGATGGGTCATAAACACTAACAGAAATGATCTACTCATAAACTCAAGATGTCAAGGGGCATGGAGGAAGAAGGGATCCACAAAAGGATCAAGCTAGTGAACCTTCCACTAGAGAAGCAGGTCTAAATTATCCACTAGGGATAAGAGGTTTGAATTTGAATGCAATATATGATTTGGGTAGAGTATCCACTGAGGATTAGAATGTATAACTCGCTAGGGATAGATGCATGAACCTTCCACTAGGGAAGCAGGTTCAGGTTATCCATAAGGAATAAGGATTTGATGAATTTCTTTTGAGAGTGCACTCACTAGGGAATGCAGGTTTGAACTGGATTTAATTGACTCCCCTGGGGAGGTTGAGATGATCTATGTCTCACTGGGGAGAAGTTGGTTGAGTGTTTATTTAAGTTTAAATTTTGAGATGGACCCTGTCAGTTTATGATGGACCGCACTCAGAAGGGGCTATATCATCCTTGACCAATATTAGATTTATCAATCTAAAGGGGTAGTTTACCAGCCACATGGTAGAACTATCTGACCTAAGGGGTTGGCCTTTGATGTATAATGGTTCTACTAGGGAGAAAGCATAGAAGACTTATATCTTTAAATGTAAGGGACAACCACTAGGGTGATCTATTCAATACAACAAATCGAACCCGACCTAGGGCGACTACTTAATGAATGCTACTGGGGACTTATATCAACTCAAAAGTATTCAGGATAATGTCATTTGATTGAATTGCATTTTTTTTAATTTCATTTGTTTTAATTTGATGTATCCCATCAGTGTGTGATGGATCCACTAAGAAGAGGGTAATATCAGCCTATACCTATCTTAGATTTACAAATCCAAAAGGATAGACTACCAGCCACGAGGTGCCTTTCAGCATGTAATGGTCAAGTTAAGAAGAAAGCATGGGGACTAACATCCTCCTACACAAGAAACCACTAGGGTGATCGGTCGCTTGCGCAACAAATCAAACTTGACCTAAGGCTGCCCATCGGTGTGCAACGGTCATGATGGAAAGAATGCATAATAGACTTATATCTTTTAAAGCAAAGACGACCACTGGGGTGACTCATTGGTGACACAACAAATTGAACCCGACCTAAGGGTGACTACTGAGAGAGTACCGACCCAGGGACTTATCTCAACTTAAAGTAGTCAGGTAATTCATTTATGGAGTTTTGCTGACACTACCCTAAAGATAGAATGCTTGCTTGGGAAAGGAGCCGCTCGGGGCTTGAATTCCTAATCCACAAGAGAAGAAATATTTTATTTATTTTATGTTTGCATGGACCTTGTTGGTGTGTGAGGGACCACACTTAAAAGGAGCTCATATCATCCTAGTCCTATCTCAGACTTACTGGACTAAGGGAGAATCTGTGCATCCACTGAACAAATTCTCCAAACATAGGGGTGGCTACTGGGAAAGGGGGACTGCCTAATCCAAAAGTAACCCGGGTAGTGTCTAAATGGGGTTGCTAAGGATGTGATCCCAATAGAGTGCCCACAGGGGAGGTGCCATTGGGGCCATTATTCCAAACCTATAAAATAAAGTTTGCGATAATCATTCTAGAAAGAAGTGCGCAGGCTTACATCTTCTAAAGAGGCGATTCCCGGATAATCTTCTGGTGAGATGGGCGATCTAACCTAGGGCAACTACTAAGCGATGAGTCCTGTGTAAAGACCAAACCCAAGCTTAAAGTAGTCAAAATGAAAGGAGCCATTGGGGGACTTACCCAAAATCTCAAATATACTCGACCCAGTTAGTACATGGTGGTTAGTCCAAGAAGAAAGTGTGTATGCTTACATCCTGTTAAACAAAGTCATCATGGGGTAGCTTACTGGCTATACAGTAAGGCCTACCAAACTAACAATGCGCACATTGGTTTGCAATGCTCAAGTTAGGAAGAAAGCGTGGGGACTCACATCCTCCAGATGAGTGATCACTGAGGTGACACACTGATAAGGTAGCATATCGGTCTGACCTAGAGCAGCTAATGAATGAGTGTCATGGAGGGCTTGCTCCCACATCAAAATAGCTCAAGATAAAAGATATGTGATCATTTGTGTTGTGAAAGAGGGAGTAAGATGCCGCTTAGGTTCTCTTACACCTACCCTAAACACGTAGAAATATGACTCCACTAAGAAAAGATGTCGCTTGGGTTCTCTTACACCTAACTTAGTTGTGCTAGTTGAAATAAGATGCCTCTTGAGTTCTCTTATGCCTAACCTAATAGTACTAGAGGATTGTTTGTAGTTTGTGTTTGTGTTGTGGAGGGATAGGATGCCGCTTGGGTTCTCTTACACCTACCCTAAACATGTCATGGCAGATTCTCCAGCAAAAGATATTTCTAATACATAAGAGATGGAATTTGATATTAAAAGTTATTTTATTGATGATTAGTTTCAAATAAGATTTTAAGGATAATAATTTTTTAGGTAGAGCCCATTGATTGGAAGCATATGGTGCTCTCCCTTACAATTTATAAGTTTATAAGATCCTCCTTGATAGGCCTTCTCTATGGCAAAAGGGCAATCCCAAGTGGGTTCAAACTTACCCCCCCCATCTTTGATGGGAAAAAATTGATCTCCTTAGAACTAAAACAAGCTCTCCTACTTGAAAAGCTCTAGGATGAATGGACTTGTTGTGAGCTTAAATCATTTTAGCTTTGTACAACATGAGGTTATGGCATTCCTGGAGGCGTCTCTCCTCCAAACCTTCGAGCTCTTCCAACCGTAGCTTGGCATTTTGCTCTATAGTAATCTTGCTACCCACAGCTATCCTTAGTGATGGGAGTTGAACTTCTAACGGTAGAATTGCTTCAAACCCATACACTAGGGAGAATGGGATAGATTGAGTTAGAATTCTGTATATGGTACGGTAGGCCCACAAGGCTTCAACCAACTGCTCATGCTACTATTGCTTATTATCATCGAGTGTCTTCTTCAATATCTAAATGAGAGTTTTGTTAAATACTTCTGCTAAATAGTTTACCCTTGGGTAGTAGATGGAATCATATCTCCAATCTATGCTGTGTCTCTGGACAAAGCTATTGATCTTAGTGCTCTTGAATGTAGTACAATTATCATATATAATTCGTCGAGGCACCTTGAACCTATATATGATATGGTTCCTAAAAAATTGGAGCACATGCTGAGCTGTACCTCTCAAAGTGGGATTGCATCCACCCACTTGGAAAAGTAGTCTGTGGCGGCCAGAATGAACCGGTGACCCTTGAAAGAAGGAGGATCGATCGGACCCACTATGTTAGTTCCCCAACACTCAAATGGCCACGATGCCAATATAGGATGTAGAATGTTGTGTGATTGATGTAGGACCATACTATGCAGTTGACATTAGTGGCATCTTCTAGCTATATCAATGTAGTCTATAATCATCAAAGGCCAGTATTATCCTAGTCTCTTGATCTTGGCTTTCATCTTTGGACCGAATTGATGAGCTCTGCATAAATATGAATGTACATCAGTCACGATATTATGGGCTTCATGTTTAGCTAAACAACATAATCACATATGATCAAATGATCACTGATACATGATACCATCCACGAGAGCATAGGAGAGAGCTCTCTGCTTCACCTGATGGGCTAATGACTTCTTTTGAGGTAGTTTTCCTATATTTAAATAATCCATGAATGGTTGCCTCCAATCTGACTCATCATCCATCTTAGTAATGGCAACCTCACCTTTAAGAGAGAGTCTCTCGATAAATTCAGCATCAATAAGGAATATGACTTGTCTATTTTGGACCCTTACTGGAATGGACTCATCTTTCAGACATGCCAATTCCTTGGCAAGCTTGGCCAATGCATCTGCTATAGTATTATCTCCTCGAAGAATCTTGTAGATGGTGACCTCTAGAATTTAAGCCAATAACTCCATGGTATACGTGTGATAATGTTGAATCTTAGGCTTTAGAACTTTGTAAGACCCAATAATTTGGTTGATGATGAGTTGTGAATCTTTGAAGATGTTGATTCTTTAGATGCATAGTGTAATAACTAACTCCAGATCCATAATTAGGGTCTCATATTCAACTTCATTATTGGTGCATTGGTTGAATAGATGATATGAGAATCTTATTACATCACAAAATAGAGTTCAGAGAACTATTCGTACCCCCGCCTTTCCTGGAAGAGTAGATCATGGTTCTTCTCCTTTTTAAAAGGAAGTTGCATCATGAAAATATATCTCCCAATGATGAATGCTAGTATCCCCTAAGTTCATGATTTGTTCATTGTGGAGGTCATCACTAAGCGGAGAATCAGTAAGAAGTAAGAAGTGGGTGTGCTTGTAAGAAATCTACTAGTACCTATCCTTTCATAACACAAAAGGGTATGGATGTGATATCAAACTATGACAAAATCATGGACCAATGCATGAAATGTCTGGATCATGAGATATTGTAGTGGACTAATCCTAGAGATTTGATTCACCTTATGAGAAAGCACATAATGCTGTAGCTTTTTAGATGCAAAGATTAAAGCTAAGCAGTGCTTTTCAATTGGTGGGTAGTTTACCTCAGCAGGAATTTGATGATGATTGAGGTAGAAGAGTGCATTTTCTTTCCCTTCATTATTGGTTTGAGCAAACAAAGTGCTAAAGGAGCCATCTAATGTAGTGGTGTAGAGGATCAATGGCTTGCCCAGGATAGGGGCTACTAAAATTGGCGGCATCATCAAGTAGTACTTGATGTCTTCAAAGGCATGCTGGAAATTATCATCCCACTTGAACTTGGCATCTTTTTTGACAAGTGCTGAGAATGGTTGGCATACATCTGATAAGTTGGATATGAAGCATCCTAGATATGCCAACCACCCTTGGAATGATCTGAGTTGTGTTAGACTTTTAGGGGGTGGCATTTCTATGATAGCCTCGATCTTTTCTGGACTGATCTCTATTCCTTGGTGTTGGATAATAAACCCAAAGAATTTCCATGAAGCTACTCTGAATGCACACTTAAGGGGATTCATTTTGAGGTTAAACTATCTTAACCATTCAAAAATTACTCTCAAGTCAAAGTGATAGTCTTCCTTTTCTTTTTTTTTGACTACTAGATCATTAACATAGCATTCAACTTGATGATGAATGAATTCATTGAAGATCCAAGTCATGGCCCACTAGTATGAGCACCGACATTTTTAAGCCTGAAAGGCATGCCCTTATAACAATAGATTTCGACCAGGGTTTGAAAAGCAGTGTTTCTTTCATCCTCAAGGGCCATCTTGATTTGGTTGTAGCTAGATAACCCATCCATAAAAGAGAATACTACATGAGATGAGGCAATGTCCACCATTAGCTCTGATATAGGAAGTGAAAATTCATCCTTAGGACATGCCTTATTTAGATCCCTAAAATCGATGCATATGCAAATTTGACCATTTTTTTCTTAACTAGGATGTCATTAGACAACTAGGTAGGATATTTTTCTTCCTTGATAAAGCCAGCATCCATCAATTTTTGATTTCAAAAATGACCTATTGCACAATTTCTAATCATATGCATCTAGGAGCCTACTTGATATGGTTAACATTAGGATCTATTGCTATTTTATGGACTGCTATGTCAAAAGATAAACTAAGAATTTCTTCATAACTCTATGAAAACTAGTCTTTAAACTCAGCTAATAGCCTAACTAAATCATTGGTTTCTTTTCATTCAACAAGGAACTGATGTATGTCGGGCATGGATCTTCTTTTTCATAAGTTGATTTCTTTGAGTTCTTCAATAGTTAATCTGATTTCTTTTTGAAACTCTTGCAGTGCATCCTTGACTTCAAGATCATTTAGGTCATCTGAAGTTTCTAAACACACCTCCTCATAAGTTTTAGTATGATTTGAAAAGAACTTATCAGACTCCAAATGATTGGTGATGACTAGGTAATGGTTATCTTCATCGACTGATCCCACTATACTGAATCCTAGTCTTGGTCTTTATTGAGAATGTCTATTTTGGTTGTCCCATAGTATTTAGAAGTAATCTAATCTATGTTTAGACTAAGTATGTGGGATTAATCCCTTCTTTACTAAGTTAATAACACAAGGTGAATACCAATTAAAAGGCAATTGTATTAAATATTTATAAGAATCATCCTCAAGTTCTACATCAGCTTATTGACTTAAGGATGACTTTCCCAATAAAATATCTTTAGCTTGACATCTGTGGATGACTTGGTGGCCTCCTTAACTACTAAACCTTCAACTTTCTTGGAAGAAAGTAAGATTAGAGCTAAAGTTCCCAACTGCTACCTGACTGTTCTACATAATAGTGATTCAGATACATTCAAGCTTTGCTTGGAGGCTTGGTCTTCATCATATCTGGCTCAAATGTCACCTCCAAAGGGACCCACTAAGAGGGATTGGTCGGCATGCTAACCACATGAGACTCATCCTCCAAACTGTACTCTAAGTCTATGTGGATAGTAGGGGTGCTTCTGTGAGCTGGAACATAACTCCTACCGGCTAGCCACTAGCAGAAGGTCTTCCACCTCTGGAACTGCCTCTAAATCTACCTCTACCTCTACCTGGTGGGGGTTGAGTCATCCTACTCATGTGTTCATATGGAGGAACAAACTATGGGCAGAATCTAATATCTAGCTCTACTTCTTCCTCGGTTTTTGATTCTCGTTTACTTGTATTTTCATTTTCTTTTCCTTTATTCTTTTGTTTTTCTTTTTCTTTTTTTTTCTTTTTCTTTTATTTTTGAACTTTTACCAAGTTCATAAGAATAGACTTTTGATTTGGACGAAGATAGTAGGCTATTTCCTTATATATCTTGACTTCTCTAACTGAGAATGTCTTCAAGTATTCTTTAACATAATACTCGATTCCAGCTCTTCGAAATTTTGATGCACTGATGCAAAGAGGATGGAACCGTGTTGTTCCCATGTATGCAAGGACTACCAAGCAAATCAGTGAAAGATGTATCTGAATTGATTATGTAGAACTTGGCTTCTGTCTTCCAATCATCTATCTCCAATCGCAATACTATGGAGCCTAAAGCCCTCTTGCCTTGCTTATTGAATCCTCTCAACATCATTCGATCTCCTCGGAGTCTATAAATGTCAATCCATAAGTAGAAAAGTGTCTTTCAATTCATAATGTTTCTTTATGCACCTAGATCAACTAACACCATGGAGAGTCTAAATATGCCCATATCCACTATGATGTAGAGGAGACAGTTGTGCTCTATTTTCCTCCAAAGAAGGTCTTCATCGGTGAATGTAACTCAATGAGCTTCTCTTGAAAAACATGCCTCCTCTCCAATAGTGGTCAGCTGAGCTAAGCATATTTTTAAATCAAGAATAACTTTGATCAATGAATCCCTCATCTCTTTGGATAAGATAAGGGTATCAGATATGCTTAGTTTAACTAATATTTTTCTTAGGTGAGCGAGGACATTGTAGTCAACTCTAGGCTAGTCCTCCACAAGCATATCCATTGGTGGAGCATCTTGTGGAGGGGCTACTTAATCAATTAAACTAATGACTTGTTTACCCTTATCCTAAAGTTCTACCCTAGAAGGTAGAACTTTGCCACTACAAAGGTTGACTTCAGTGACTTCATGAGATGGTTTAGTGAAAAGTTCTACCTGCTCATCAGGTTCACCTACAGCTTCTCCTATAGGATCATTGGAGTCGGATGACTCCAAATCAATCTCAATGGGAGAACCCAGATGATTTAGGAATGTATAATCTCTTTCTAAATAAAAAGAAGAGTGATCAGAACTGGAGTTATTATTGATTAGACTTGGAGAGCTACCTAAAGTAAAAAACTCAGTAAGATCATCAGAAGTGACACAGATGTGAACAAAATCAGCTTCTTCATTAATTTCTTAGATTTTGATGAATGTATAAAATATAAATCAAGTAAAGTAAGTGGAGTGAGGGAATTGGTACCCCTCCACCATACAATACAAGCGAAGAAGAGCTCATTGGAGGAACTATAGTCGCAACTGGAAGGTGGACGGTATGGTTGCTACTATGTTATCAGTGCAAGTGGAGGGCCATCGCTATGCTTCTACCTCCCTCAAGTTACTCTTAGCAACTTGCAAACCTTCTTTAGAGTTGGAGGTTTGAGCTGCTTTAGGCTCCTGCAAGGGTAACTTTATGATCTTAGAAATAATTTTCTTTAAGGTTTGGGATAGGAAGATATCCCAACCTTCCTCTATCTTAAGAAGATCACATGTATCCCCAAGAATTACCCTAACATAACTAGAAGGTTATTCTAGTAGGTATTTTTTAGGGATAACAATGGCACCCGACTTGTAGCTACGCTCAAGCCAGTCCTTAAAGGTAAAGCAATCTTCTAAGACATGACCTAGCATGTGGTGGTAGGGGAAATAGTTTGAATCATTTTACCCCTTCTAGCCTCTAGGCTCGTAATGGAAATTGGGTTTCTTTAAGGTTAAAGATCTTGACTATCTCCCTCTTGAATGAATAAGGTTTATTCAATTTGTCAACAAGAGTAAATGATAGCTACTTGATGTGGGTGGGAATGTCGCTAATGATATTGATGAAGATACGAGGAGGCGGAGGATACTATGGAACCGAGGTGGTGATGATGGCCGAGTGGTAGAGGAGGTGATAGAAGAGGCAACTAAGCTTGAGGTCTGCCTTGATGTAACCCTAGCTGGCCGCTTTACCTTATCAACTATTATGACTGCCCCTGGCTTCTTCTCAAATGCCTTCTGTGGTTTGGGTTTGGCTGATCAGTCATGGAAAGACAACTGCCTGACTTCCTCTTGTAGACTAGCTTCCTTGTTGATTAGCTTCTTGAAGGTTTTGATTGTAAACCCCTTAAGCTTGAAAGTGACTAGACCAAGGATATTCTTCAAGAGAATCTCAATGGTGTGCTGTTTGTATAATTGTGGTTCATATTTCATACTCAAGTTTCTCCACCTGAGATTATAATCAACAAGGGACTCATTTGGATTTTGCTTGATCACAATGAGGTCACCCACAGTAATCCTTTACTGAGCTTCAGCAAACCTCTTGATGAAGAGGTACCACTTAGCAAATATTTTTATCAAACCGTTGGGCAGTTTGACATATCAATCAAATGCAATACCTGTTAGAATACTAATGAATAATCTGAAAAGAAGAGCGTCACTACCTCCAGAGATTGCAACAAATGACTTGAAGTGTGCAACGGCTGAGGGTTCCCACCATAAAATTTTGAAGGAGGAGGCACAAAATCCTTAGGATATTTGACATCATCAAATTCCTCTAGGTAAGGTTTACCCTTTGAAATAGATGAGCCACCTCAGGCTTACACCATTGCATCCCTCACCTGCTGTTTCACCATATTTTTAATGTCTTTCTCGTGTATGGAGGTGATATCCACCACCTTCTTATGCAAGCTACCATTGTCTTTCTTGGAAAGAATACATCGAGGATGATCTGAAGTGCATGCTAACTCTGCTCTATCGACCATTATGGGAGAAGGCTATGAAATTGAGGCTAAATTCTGCAATGCTGAAACCACTACCATCAACTCCTCAATCTTCTTCCCCATTTTTTCAATTTGATCATCTCTTTGCCTTGCTACTGGAGGAGGTGCTAAGTTGAATGGATGGTTCATCCCTTTCAACTATACCTTCACTATGTTGTTTCTCTGGAGGGACCTGACCATATGACTGAATCCTCAAGAAGGTCATTGTCATCAGAATGAAAGGCTACCCTCTCATCCTCCAAAATTGTGCGATCACTGCCTAAGAGTTCCCTTCTTCGGCAAAGAATTATGCTAAAATGTCATCTAATGAGCTGTGTAACTATGCCAGTACAAACACATGATGCTGACTGGTAGAGGGATTATGCTCATTAATGGAGATACATCTAACATTGCATGTCACTAGAGTGATAGCTCTGGGAGAGTCATGCTCACTAGAAGAGATATGCTCATGACTACTCATTTGTGGAGTGGTGTCCTTGGGGAGTTCAACTGCCATGAGAACTATAAAATTGTCCCCTTCCCCTCACACCATCACGCCAATGGTGGTGGTGGTGACCACGCGCAGTGGTCGTGACTCCACCCAACCATAGCAGAGGTAGAGAGGTCGAGTAAGCTGATCTCACTCAATAGTGGGATGGAGGGAGGATCCAGGCCATAGGATCACCAGGGGAAGGTCTCTCCCGATGAGGCTTGGGGGGGATGGATGTTGAAAGTTTCACGGATGATGGTAGATGATGAGGGGAGCAGTGTGAAGGAAAGACTGACTACCCCTCAACAAGAGATCTCTGCTTGTGGTGGGTAGAATCGGTAAGAACAATGCTCTCTAAACGATCAGCCATGATATGACAATGATCAAGAAAATCCATCGAGGAGGCTCGCTTGCCTCACGCTCTCTCTCACAGTAAGCTGAAGCCCATGGTTCTCTCTCTATTAATTTGACCCCTAACACTCCTCAGGACCACCAATAGCAAATCAAACAAGGTATGAGACTCTGAGTGTCATATGCTCTGCCGACCTATAGTAGGACAATCCTAGGTCCAGCATAGGGCCTCTTATGCTCCCTATCTGGTATCTCATAGTATGCTGATGATAGAGAACTAGAAGTAATCCTCTGGTAATGTTCCTCTCCCTTTGAAGCTGAGAGGGGGTGGAACTTGTTGCTGGTCAGAGAGACCTCATAAGGAGAACCCTCCTCGGTTACATGGGATGCAACCTTAAGCTCTCTGGCTGCTCGTTCGTGCTCCGGCTTAATCTTTTAATTTTTATTATGGAATTGAGTATGAGTAAATAAGGCAAAGTGGGAACTAGTACCTACCTCAAAAGTGGATGAGATTTTCTCAGAGGATAAGATAGCTTTCCCCTTTGGGGTGACCAATGAGGAGGCAGTAGCTCTTGCTGGAGCAAGGGTAAGGACAACTAGATGGGTAGGTGTTGAAACTATCATAGAAAAGAGCGTAAGAACCATTGCGGCCTTCCTTTTCAATGGAGGGTACTCAGAATCAGAGGACATGTCAATGTTGATGACTATCACAACCTCATTCATGATTGATGGTGAGGGTGATCCCCTCATAGGTAACACGTGCACCCTCTAATCCTTAGCCAAAGAAAACCAGGTGGGTGGAGTCAATCTCAGGGAGGCTAACCTGATCCAAGGCTAAATCCATCTTGAAGGGAAAAGTAAAGACAAACTTCTAGGAAGCCATGTGTACTGACTGCAAAAACCAACTGCACTAACTAGTCTGTACTGTATGTCTGCATGTGGTGAAATATAATTTGAGTCAAATGTCTGCTTTAATATTTGTTCCCAAGAGAGTAATATAGATTTGGAGTTTTGAACCCACACTCAATAGTTCAAATATGTTCAATGGGGTTCATTGGAGAGATTTCAATGTTTGGAGGAGAGTCTTTGTCATTTGATTTTTAATTTTAGAACCCATACTTAATCAATTTAGGTAGGTTGGGTGGGGTTCGATAATTTGAAGAGAGATTTTCTTGGAGATATTTGTATTTTGTGTATCTTATTTGAAAATATTGATGATTTGAAAGAGCTCTACTTAGCAAATTTCAATATGCTAAGAAGAGGTTGTGATTGTGTGTTTGAAATTTTTTGCTTGTGATGATTGATTGTGTAATAAGTTAATTAAAAATGGGGCTTCTTACTTAACAAATTTGGTATGTTAAGTAGAGGCCACAGGTGTTTGATTTGTGTTTGAAAATGAGACTTTCACTTTAACAAATTTGGTATGTTAAATGAAAGCCAATGTGATTATGAGATAAACTTACTTTTCTTTGAAAATGGGACTCTCACTTAACAAAGTTGGTATGTTAAGTGAAAGCCCAAATATGATATGATTTAAAAAGTTGGATCCTTAACAAATTTGATATGTTAGGTGGGAATCAAATGTGTGAAAATGAGACTCTCACTTAACAAATTTGATATGTTAAGTGAAAGTCAAATGTGATTGATATATGCTTGAAAAAAGTGACTCCCACTTAACAAGTTTGGTAAGTTAAGTGGAAGCCAAATGTGATTGATATATGTTTGAAAATGGGACTCACTTAACAATTTGGTATGTTAAGTAGAAATCAAAGTGTTATATTTGAATGGGATTCTCACTTAACAAATTTGGTATGTTAAGTGAATCAAATGTATGATTATGTGATTCTTACTTAACAAATTTGGTATGTTGTCACTTAACAAATTGGGTATGCTAAGTGAAAGCTAAATGCACATTTTGACAATGAGGCCCTCACTTAACAAATTGGGTAAGTTAAGTGAAAGCCAAATGTGTGTTTTAAAAATGAGGCCCTCACTTAACAAATTTGCTATGTTAAGTGAAGGTGAAATTTATGTCTTGAAATTGAGACCCTCACTTAACAACTTGGGTATGCTAAATGAAAGCCAAATTTGTGTTTTGAAAATGAGACCCTCACTTAACATACTGAATATGTTAAGTGAAAGTCAAATTTATGTTTTCAAAATGAGACCCTCACTTAACAACTTAGGTATGTTAAATTAAAGTCAAATGTATGTTTTGAAAATGAAACTCTCACTTAACAAATTGAATGTGTTATGTGAAAGCCAAATTTATGTTTGATTTAAAAAAAGAGATTCTCACTTAACAAATTTGGTATGTTAAGTACGAATCAAATATGGCATGATTTACTCTTGAAAAGAAGGAAGCTTCAATTCTAACACATGTGAAATATGTTAAGTGAAGTTTCAATTTCATGCTATGATTTTATTTAAAAATTGATTCCTCAATCAATTATTTTGAGTATGTTAAATGGGTATGGCCATTTTCAAGAATGTGCTTTTTAAAAAGATGGAAGCTCTAACTCTAACATATGTGTAATATATTAGGTGAAGTTTCAATTTTATGCTATTATTTTATTTGAAAATAGAATCCTCATTCAATAATTTTGAGTATGTTGAATGAATATGGGTATTTTCAAAAATGTGCTTTTGAAAAGAACCTCCATGTGGCAATCATAAGGATTGTTAAATGGGGTTTAATTATGTGAGTTTTGTTAAAGATGATTTTGGAAAATGGCATTTGCAAAAGAGTTTGTTTTATTAAATACAAGATGAACCCTACCTCACCAAGCAAGTGGTAAAGGTTCTAAATTTTTATTATCTCTCCATTCATTTATAAATTTTGTTTTTCACTTATTGGGGAGCCCAATAGGGGTTTCAAGACCTACACGGAGTGAGATCCTAAAAACTAAAGGATGTTGGCTAACTTTGCTTAAAAATGAAATAAGCTAAGTGACAATGGAAGGAAAGATAGTCTCAGACTCACATAAAATGCAAGGCCACTATCGATGCTTGTAGACAATAATCGCGTCTACTAGAGATGGAGAGAGAAACCATCCCCAACGGAGTCGCTAGAAAAATCTATGGTGATTTTTTTTTGGTTTGGCTGGTTTAGTTTATGGGGGGCACCATGCAAATCTGAGGATGTACTTATTGAGGTGATCGGGTATGACATTGAGGAATAGTATACTATCTCAAAAGATAGAAGTCACTACCCTACAATGGACCTAATCACTTAATAAGGACTCCTAAGACATGATGGGTCTTTGAATATACCAGAGATTTTTCCCCTACTTTATATGGATGAAGGTTTATTTAAATGCTAAAAGTTTTCTATGGCAAAGCATAGTTAATTACATCTTAAGGAAAGTGAATTCTTAAGAATACTCGATTAAAGTAGGTGATTATTGTCTCCAAAGAATTCAAAGATAGACTATCAATAAATTGATTGTGTTTGGAAAAAAAATGGGTTAGATCAAAAGAAGAGATTTATTAGCGAAGCCAAAAGAGATGAGTACAGAATTCTCATGATACTAGGAAGCCTAGCGAGCACTCCAATTTACCCTATGGTTAGGCTTTATATTTTTGAAAGTGAAGAGATTTTATATATTTGAGTTGATATTTCATTAGAAAGCTAGCACTTATGTTCAAACAACACAAGATTATTAGGATGCCTAAGAGGTGAGGATTTATGCGAGTAGCCCAAAGGGAAACGACAACTCTAGATCCTAAATCTAGAGAGCTTTGGCGAGGGCCAAAGCATGACTTAAATCAAAGGCGAAAGTGTGTATATGGTTTACCTCCACAAGAGGGAGTAAACCGCCCAACTATCAGACTTATTATCGCCTAGAGTGGCAGCCATCTAACTCCTACTATTTAAATCCATGTAGGCAAATCATATGCTTTTGCAAGATGGCTAGGTTGTTATTATTTAGATAAAAAAATAAATCCTTAAACCCACTCCCTAAGAGACTAGAGTATGAGGGTATGAATAATGACTTAATCTAATGCAAATTTTTATCAAATTTTATTTAATTTGAGACTCCTTATTTTAACACAAGTTATAGGATTTTGTATGTCTAAATGCATGAGAAGTTGATTATGAGCCAAATTAAAAGGGAAAGATGTGTTCTTCCATCATATGCTCTGAAAGATTAAACCCTTGCTATCTAGCGAAGATGTAAGCCCTCCCTTAACAAGAGTAAAATAAGATGATTATGCATGATATTAAACATATAACATCCAGCTAAGGGGTTGCTAAATATTTTATTATCTTAATTTAATGCCTAGGCTTTTATATGAGATTATGAGTTATTTTAGAGGTTTAGTTATGAGTTGTTAGTTTGGGTAAATAAATAAATTTTATCTAAGAGCCTAATCACATCTAGCAGCCACAATCACAATCATAAACAAACTATGAAAATTTTTTTCTAATGCACAAGCTAAATAAAATATATACAATTTTTTTTAAAGTTATCAAAAGAATAAAGGTCATGGGTACCATTGATAACCCAAAAAGAAATGTGGGTAGCCGAGCTCTACCCTTATACAACCTGAATTACAAGAGAATAATTACAATTATAAATGATGAATGTTATGGTGGGTCTTCATTCTTCATCTCTTCATCTTTCATTTGTTCATATAATTTGCTCCATTTATTTCTTCCTTTTTGCTTGATTTGGATGTGCTTGATCCAAAGGAATCACATGGTACATAAGACTTGGTCTTATAACCAAAGTTCATCCTAACCCTCCATAGCACTTATTGTAATCCTAAAGCAAAATTACATTAAAAGAAGGAAAGTAAATCTAGCTATACTTGCAAAACAAATGTTAGCTAAACTCACCATACAACTCAAGCAGTTTATGAATAATTTTAACTTAGCACCCCACACATGGGTAACCAAGCCCACCTATCCTAACTTAGATTATGCTTAAGGGCTCAGCAATTGCATAGAAAAAATATTTATATTTTTATTACAGCCCCTTTACACAAACAGAAGCATGATTAGGATAATATCGGCCTAACATCCAGACTACAAACATACACCTTAACATCTAGTCTACAATAATACATCACAAAATAAGCATACTTCAAACCATACACTGCCATAACATAAAGCTAGAAGTGGTGACTTAATCTAATGTGTGTGCATTAAAGCTTGTGTGGTATATCCTAACTAGGCTTTAGAGTTGTAATTTTGTTAAGTGTGAAAGATTTAATTTATAAAGGGTTGATTTCTCTTTAAGTGATTTAATTGATTTGAAGATTTTACTTAATATTTTCTTTTGTTTCATATGGCTTACACTTAATAACTAAGTATTATAAATAGAAGAAAGAGAGGGGGCCTCCCTTTCTTCCCTACCTTAAGTCATTTCTAAATCAAGTTAATCAATTTCCTTTAGTGAATGGCTTATTACATGTTTCAATTAACCTTAAGTTTAGGTTCACTCTAAATGATATTATTCAATAAGAAAGGTATCTTAAGATTAATTAGAATGAATTATTATCCCAAAACTCATGCTTATTCATTTCTTTTCATCATGTATATCATGAATATGATCAAATCCTAAGCATAGCTATACATGCAATGTATGTCTTAGCACACTTAAATGATGAATGGAAAGAAGTGTGTTTGAAATTTGGATATTTTATTTGATTGAATTATGAATGCATATCTTTTTAATAGAAAAAAGGGATTTTCATCCATTAGCTACACATTTATAAAAAAGTTTTAAGTGAGTACGAATTGTTCTACAAGGGTGAAAAGTACAAGACCTACTTAGGCTACTTAAAGCCTCATGGGATGATCACTAATAATACCACTTTTTTTTATATACATATAGATGTATAAGCAACTATAAGAATAGAAAAACCCATGCAAAATTTGTATTTGATTTTTTTATTCATGCTTCTTATTCATTGGTTATATAATACATACATATGTATAAGAGTTTTAAGTGAGTACGATGTTATTGTTCTACATTAGGGGTGTAAGGTACAAGACCTACTTGCGGCTACTTAAGCACTTGTAGCCTCAGAATGTCCAGACTAATATACCACTTTTCATATATACATATGAATATACAAAAATAATCACAAGAACAAAGAGTTATGCAAGAATTCATATTTGATTTGATTGTATGATTTATATATGTGATATGAAATTCTTCCCAAGTCTTAGCATGGAGATGCATAGAAGTATATTTAGACAAATGTTGTGTCCTTTTGAAATGAACTATACATTTGTAAATCCCATGTAAATCCATGTAAGGTAAGGAAAGAGAACTTCATATTCATATCTTATATTATCAACACATGTCAACTTATAGATATTTGTAATTAACATCACTCCATATATTATAATTGATTTATGGGCAGTTGAAGATCACTTTTGATTTAATAGTAATAATAGCCACACCTATTTCTAATTTAAATCAACACATGCAATTTGACATAAAAGAAACCATTTCATTTAGTTAACTTCAAAAGAAATGAATGCATAATTACAAATGGAAAATAACATTTAACATGATTGGAAAGAAATAAAGGACCATAAGCACGTGATCTCATTCATTCCAATTAATTTCTAAGGACAATCATACTAAATAAAGCTATTTAAAATAAACCAATGTTTTTTAATAACATTTTTAATTTGAAATTTGATATGATTTAGGAAATGAAAGAGGTTTTCTAATCCTAATCCCATTTCCATTGTGAGAGTTAATTTAGTTTAATGGAGAATAATTAGGTTGATTTTATATCTTTAATTAGGTTAGGTATGAATTAATTAACCCTTATACATCACCTTTAATTAATTACTAATAATAAGCCAATATGATATGCAACCATATGAAAAGTAAATTAGCAATGCTCCTAAGAAATGAATGGAGCCAAATGCAATTAGCTCATGATAAATAGTTAATTAGGCTTAACTTAACTACTTTTATGATTTTCTCACTATTGACCTCATTTTTTGAATGAGCTCTCAACCCCTCCATCTTAGACATAATTCTTAGACTTTAAGAGTTCCTTATTCTTAAGACACATCTTATGATTAGGTGGAAAATTAACCTAGCCCTAAAGACTTAGAAGAGTTAGTCATAGAAGTAGGAAAATTTCTTACCCTTAGCTTAAACCATTCCTCACTTTCCTTAATTCAAGTCAAACTCCAAATCAATTCAATTTTATTTTATCCAAACTCAAATCAACTCCATATGATTGAAACCCATGACCAAAATAAATCAAATTAAGATTAAATTTTAATCCTTTTTTTATGACTACCAAAATCATGATCTAAACCAAATCAAACCTTTGAGATTTTCTCATCTAGATATTCTCATTTTATATTCACATATATAAATGAAATATAAATTCAAATCAATCAAACTAAACTCAAAATTCCAAATCAATTCAAGAAATTTTCTTAAGTCCCTTAATTTTCCATTAATCTACTTACCTTAAACTTTGATCAAATCAGTTCAAACGCATGATATTTTCTCAAAACTCATTTATATTCTCATTCAAATATATAAATGAAATATAAATATAAATCAATCAAATCAAATCTTCAAGTTAAATTTTCAATTTAAAAATTTCTTAAGTCATTAATTTTTCATTAACATAGCCTAAACCTTGATCAAACCATCTCAAATTCATGCGATTTTCTCAAAATTCATTTATATTCTCATATATAAATGAAATATAAATATAAAAAAATCAAACTAAATTCAAAAAGTCAACTTCAAACTCCAAAATTTTCTTAAGTCCTTTAAAATCCTTCTTATTAGACTTAGGCCAAATCATGATCAAATCAATTCAAATTCATGAGATTTTCTCATAACTTATTTATATTCTCGTTTATATTCACATATAAATGAAATATAAATATAAATCAATAAAATAAAACCATCAAATCAAACTCAAAATCTAAAATCCAAATTTATGGACTTTCAAATCAAACCATCAAATCAAATTCCAAATCTAATTTCTAAGTCCTTAAATTCCTTTAATGGACTTAATCTAAATCATCAAACTAATTCAAAGTCATGGGATTTTCTCATAATCCTTTTATATTGTCATTTATATTCACATATATAAATGAAATATAAATATAAATCAATCAAACCAAATTCAAAAATTAAAACTTTCGATTCCAAAATTTTCCTTAGTGCCTTAAATCCTTCTTAATGGACTTAGCCCAAATCATGATTAAACCACTTCAAATCCTTGAAATTTTCTCATGATCCATTTATAGTCTCACTTATATTCACTATATAAATGAAATATAAATTCAAACAATTAAAACTATTCCAAAATCAAACTCAAATCCACTCAAAATCCCAAGCCTTTAAAAGTCAAAATCTTGAACTTAGCCAAATCATTTTCAAATCAAGCAAACTCTTGATTTTCTCTCATGATTCAATCAACCCTACAATCATGAGCTCATATATAAATCCAAACTCAATCAAACAATCAAACCTAGATCCAAAATCCCAAACCCTTTCATATTCTTCCTTTGAATATGAAATTATCAAATGGATCAAACCCATTTGACTTCAAACCACTTATAAATGGATTTATATTTCAATCATAAGTCCATATAAAGATCAATAACTTCAAATCAAGCTTTGACCAAGCCATTTGACCCACTTAGGCTCACTTGACCCAAAGTGACCTAAAGTACACTTATGAGCCAACTAAATTGGATACTAGATTGAACTCATCTATCCTCTCATCATGATCAACAATCATCATGGGATGATCAATCAATCAAATTGGGTCAAACCAAGTCAAACCTAAGGGTTGACCAAGTCAACACTTAGCCCAAAATGAAATCTTACATAGCCAAATTCCACCATAGGCCAAATTAAATGAAACCATTGATCTAAGTTCACTCATGACCTATGTTTGAACTTGACCAAGCCAACATTTGAGCCTAACCTAGCCCAATTGGCCACTTGACCCAACTTGACCCATTTTATTCTAAATAGTCAAAATATGTCAAAACTTGATATAAGCCAAATTGATTGAAATCAATGGGTCAAGTCCATTCCAAATCACTTGTGGAACTTGACCAAAGCCTCAATTGGCCAACTAGACCCAACTAGCCCAATTGACCTTAGACAACATGACTTAAAGGGGTCATGTTGAGCCAAATTGAACAACAAAATTGATTGGAAATAAAAGATACCAATCCACATATATAACTAACCAACATAAACCTACCCTTGACCTACCTTCCAGTCAAATAGGTCAACTTGACCCATTTGACCTAAATGAAGTCATATGAGCCAAATCCAAAACTATGCGAAATTGAATCAAGCCAAAGCCACCAAAACATTTCAAATGGTCATATAAACTTGACCCAACCTCGTTTATCCCAATTTGACCAATTGGTCAACTTGACTCAAGTTGACCCATTTTGACCTAAATGAGTAAACATGAGCCAAACCCTATCAAATGAATTTAAAATCTCATGAAACTTGGCCAAACCTAGTTTCTCCAAATACCCAAAATATCCAAAGTGGAAAAATATTAAAGTGACCATCTACCCTTAGGCCATAGAACAAATTTTAAATGGGGTAATTTGGTCATCCCTTTCACATTCACTTGAGGCTTTCCTAAAAGCTCAAGGGGACCTAGGGAGAGTGCACCCAAATGGGGTTGGGTGAGCCCATTTGGTCCCTAGACAAAACTACCCCATGGGTCAAATTAAAAATTCAAACCCTCCACTCAAATTCAAGCACATGGGAGGTTAAATCCACTCCTTGGCTCAACATGTGAACACTCTAATGATCAAACAACCCATAACCTCAATAATTGGATCAAATGGCAAAATGCATTTCGAGTCCGATTCTTCAAGGGGAGATATACTCCCAAACAAACTTAATTAATCATTCAAATTCAAAGTACTTGAGACTTAGCCATCATGAGTGATAATAAGCATCCTAGAGCTCTTACCATTTTCCCATTTCTTGATTTTCTAATAGTGAAAATTGGGGAGCTCAATCCATTCTCCAACTTCTTCCAATCCAATTCCTCTTGCATGCACCTTAGGTGACCAAGTGCCAAGTTCTTTCCAAGTTCTAAAGGCAAGGGGAACTAATTGGATCAAAGCAAGAGGAAGGAGTTGGTCCACCAACAATCCACTCAACCTCAAGTGCTCATACAGGCTTCATCTCAACAAATGAAGCTTCCAAGGGAATCGAAGCAGATCACCTCGTGAGGTATGGATTTTGACCATTAAACTCAGGTGTGAAAGAAATTTTCAATGATTTTGACCATTGGATTTGCCGCCTCTTTTTAGATGGTGTGGTTGAGTTTGATTTGAATCCATGCTAGATCGAGTTTGATCTTCCCTGATCATGATGACTCTGATAAAGGGGAAAAACTTGAGATCCAGGCCCATCCATCACATTTTATGGACTTGAGATATCACATTTAAATCCATCATCCATTTTAAAACCATGGGGAGATCACCGATCATGATAAAGATCAAAGTGCATCACCGCCATTTGGGATTTGATATTTAAGTAACCCCCTCACAGTGCGATGTGTGTAAAGCATGCTGACCACCACCACCATGCGTCACGCTGTGAGCCAAGGATTAGTTAGAATTAGTTAAATACTTTAATTAATTCCTAATTAACTTAATGATCTTCTAAAATTCATAACTCCTTCTAGAAAATTTAAAAAATTGTGAAATAAAATCTTATGGAAATATAACTAAACCTAGAACATTTTAAAATTAATTTTAATGAGTTTTGAATTATGCTTTTCTATAAATTTGGGTTTTATTAGAAAGTTTATTTTGCTAATTACTTTTTAATTAGTGATCTGATTAATCCCAAATTTCTTGGGTATATTTTAGGGGATGACTTCTTCCTGCCCTAATTTTTCTTGGGATTTATTGAAGGCTTGATTAGAATTGCATTTAATTACCCTCTTTATAAGGATAATTAGGGTATGAGTGAGATTTTAACCTATGATTGTTGATTAAGGTCGATCCAATGAAGAGTTTATGAAATATTTTGGGGCATTTCCTAAGCTATTCCCTAAACCCCTCTCTCTCCTTAATCTCCTTAATTAATTCATTAATTAACCCCTTAATCAATTTTAAAAATTCTAAAACCCAAAACTTAATTAATCTACTTTGGGTAGATGCTTCGGTGTTTAATAGCCTAAGTTCAATTAAGAAAATTAAAACCCAATTCATGTATGAAATTACTTAAGCTAAACCCTTAGCTTAATTAATTTGAGCCAAATTGCATTAGGTTTTTATAAGGTGCAAATTTAAATTCTTGTGGGTTTTATGTCATCTCATTGGCTCATAATTATTTAGTTAATTCTTAAGGTGGTGTAAGGGTTAATTAATTTACTTAATTCATACATTAACCTAATCAATGCATAAAAAATGGATTTAATTATCTAAAAATTAAATAAAATATCAAACACATGTGGAATGGGTTAGAACAAAAAACTCATCTCACATTTTCAAAATTAAATCAAACTTCAAACTAAAAAAAATCACTTTAAATTCAATTTTGATTTATTTTAAACTTTCTTATTCTATAAGAATGTCATTAGGATTTAAGTGAAGTGAGTTTTTTTACATGATTTCATTGCTTTGGATCTTTCCCCAACATGTTAATGTCATGTGATGTCATGCATTCATAATTTTGAAATTCAAATTTTAAAATAAAATGGTTTACTTTATGTCAATTTTGCATGTGTTGGCTAAAGTAGAAATATGGATGGCTATTATCACTACTAAATCCAAATTATTTTCAAAACATATGAACCAAATACCAAATTTGAAATTATGCTACTTATACTTTAATTATAAGCTTGCATGTGATATATTATAAAGGTATAGCATAGTTTCCTTTTCTCATATTGGCATAGTTTTGAATAGAATTTGAAGATGTAGGTTCATTTGAAAAGAACCAAACACTAATTCCACATCCTATTCATCCTATACCATCACTTAAGAAGGTTACCTATACTTGCATACATAAATTGCATAACAAAATGAATCCATTAACAACTTTTGCATTATTCTTTCCATTTCATTTCTTTTACATATGTTTGTATTTAAGAAAGTGGTATATTAGTCTAGACAACCCTTGAGGGCTTTAAGTAGCCCTAAGTAGGTCTTGTACCTTACACCTCGTTAACAATGGTGTTGACTCACTTATGCCTTTCTTACTTTCATGTGTATGTGAAAATTTGGATAAGGAAAACCCTTTACTTAAGAAAATCATGCATATTCAACTTCTAAATTTTCTTAAATGATTACTTAGCATGCATAAAGTGTGTTAAATATTTCTCATTTGTATGTATACATATATGCTTAGGGTCCATCCATATGCATGTTATATGCATGTTATATATGTTGGAAAAGAAATGAAGTAATGTGTGTTATGTGAATTTTGATTCATTTTATTTAATCTTAAAATGCCTTTCTTTATGAATAGGTTTGTTTAGAGTTTATCTAAACTTAGGATTAATTAAAAGATTTAATCAAAACATTCACCTAAATAAAACTAAAATGTGAATCTACTTAGAAATTACTTAGTTAGGGAAGGAAAGAGAAGTTCTCTTTCCCTCTCTCATAACTTAGTAATTAATTGTAGGATTCACTTAAACCAAATCAAAATATGAAATAAAAACCCAAAATTAAACAACTTAAATGAAACCTCCTCTAAGTTGAACATTTCTTCACACTTATAAAATTTGAACCTAAAGCCATAGCTAAGCATACCACACAAACCTTCAAAGCACACACATTAGCCTAAGTCACCACTTCTAGTCTTAGGTTAGGTCAGTGCATGGTTTGATGTTTATTTTTTTTATGATATATATTTTAGACTGGATGTTAGGGTGTATGCTCGTAGAATGAATGGTAAGACATTCTTAGTCTAACTATTCTTTTCCACAGGGGATTGTGCTTAAGCTATCATAAATAAAATATATAATGTTTTTTGCTTGCAAGTGCTTTATACCCTAAGCATAATCCATATTAGGTGGACTTAGTCACCCATGTGTGGGTGATAAGTCCAATATACATGCTTGATATTGTGGTTTGTTTTAGCTAACCTTGGTTTTGCAAGTGTTAGTTAGGTTTTCACTTTTCTTTTTCATGTAAATTTGTTCAATTAGGATTTTAGAATGATTATTATGAGGATTAGGATGAGCATTGGTCATATATCTTATACACCATGTGAAGCCTTGGAACATCTACCATCCAACCATCCAACCATCCAACCATCCAAAAGAAGGAGCCAAAATAAGAAAAGAAGAAAGAAAGAAGAAAAGAAGAAAGAAGAAATAAAGCTTGAAGACCCACATAACAATGAGTTCCTTACTTAATTGTAACTTAATTCATTTGTAATCTATATAAGGGTAGACTACCAATTTGATATTTTGGTTTGTGTGGTGACACAAATGACCTTTTTTTATTCTTTTGATTAGCTTTATAAATTGATTGATGATTTGTTTAGCTTTTGCATTAAGTGGCATGCTTTTCTAGTTTCTTCCTTACTTTATGTATGGATGTGGATTAGGCTCTTTAGGAAAAATAAATCTTTTACCCAACTTAACAACTCAAATTAAAATTAAATAACTCATAACCTCACCTAAAGCTTAGGTTTAAAATCAAGATAAAAGAATTAGCAACCCTTAGGGATGAGCATTTCTTTATAATATCATGCACAAATACATCTTATTTCACTCTTGATTGAGGGCTTCCACCTTTGCCAAAACTTGGCTTGACCTTTGAGAGCGTGGTGGAAACTCACCTCCTCCCTTCTTCTCGATTTTTGTAACCATCTTTATCATGCATTAGTCATATGAATCCTATTAGTCTGAGTCAAAATAATTGTCCAAAATGAAAATAAAAAAAATGAAATTTGGAATGCATTAGATTTAGGTCATTTGAAGCATGTCCCTTTACATGATCTAGTCTTTTAGGGAGTGAGTTTAAGGACTTAGTCTTTTCTAAATAAATAATATCCCTAGCTATCTTGCAAAAGCATAAAGACTTTCCTACATGTATTTAAAATCATAGGAGGAGTTAGTTGCCACCCCCTGAGTTGTAAGTCCAAGTCGGTGGTTTGTTCTCTTGTGGAGACAAACCAATTACCCATTTTTACCTTAGATTTAGGTTATGTGCTTTCAACCTGCAAGCTCCCTAGATTTAGGTTTTGAGGTTGCTTCTCCTTTGTGGGCCATAAGCATAATTCCTCACCTCTTAGGCATTTCCTTAATCTTGTGTTAAGGAATCTTAAGTCCTAAATTTATAATGAAAAATCAAACTCAAACAAACTAAATAAATTTCTAAACTGTAAAGCCCAACTGTAGGATAGTTTGAGATGTTCACTAGGTTTCCTAGCATCATGGGCATCTCCTATTTATGTTCCATTTTTTCTTTGATAATAACTCCCTATTTCGATCAATCTCATTTGTTCTTCAAAAATAAACCAATCAATTGATAGCCCCTTCCTATTGAAATCTTCAAAGATAACAATCATTTACCTTAATAGAGAGTTTTCCTAAGGAATCTCCATTCCTTAGAATGTAATTACCTATGGGGGCTTGCCCTTGTAGGGAACTTAACGAACTTGGTTTAAAAATAAACCCTACTTTACTTTTCCATGTAAAGTAGGGGAAGAATCTCTGGTACATATGCATACCGATCATCCTAAACCCAAAACTATAGTACATAATTTTAATGATGTGACTCATCATTTCAATAAGTACATATCTGGATCACGCATATCTAAATGAAATTTTTATAGGTCTTCCTTTCTTTCTCTCCACAGATTTGAAGACTCTATAGAAATTTTTTTCTCCAATAGATTTTTGGCTTAACCACCTGGGATGGTTCCTCTCTCCATCTTTGGTAAATGATCATCTTGAGTATCGAATAGTGGGTTTGTACTTTGGTATGAATCCAAGACTATCCTTCTTTCCGTTGGTACTTAGCTCATTCTTAAGTTGAGTTAGCCAACATCTTTAGGTTTTAGGACCACATTCCTTGTCTTAAAACCCCTTTTGGGTTCTCCAATGGGTAAAATGAAAAGATCTAAATATAAAGAAAAACATCTTTAAAGACTTCCTCCTATCATTTTCATGATAAGAAAGGTTCATCCTAAAATAATAAATCTTCCATAAAGAACTTTGCTTTTCAAAATGCACTTAATAAAATATTTTCCAAAAATTTTATCACCATTTACAATTGTTAATTGTTAAAATTTCAAAAATAAAACTAATAACATTTTCCAAAAGCACAAATGAACATCTTCTTTAATTCACTTTGATGAAGATTTCATTTTCAAAATAAAATGAATAATCATCTTTCCAAAATCACAATCATTGTCATAAAGTAAAAGCATCATCTATTCAATATCACTATTGAATGAAGTTCATTTGTAAACAAAGTTAAACTTTCAAAAGCACACATGAATTTTTCTATTCAATACATCACACTTATTGAATAAAGTTCATTTGTAAACAAAATTAAACTAAAAGCACATGAATTTTTTCTATTTAAATACACTCACACTTATTGAATGGAAAGTTCAAACAAAATTAAAATTTTAAAAAAAAATAACACATGAACACCTTCATTTAATATACTCAAATTTATTAAATAAAGATTTCATTCAACTAAAAAAATAAATATCTTTCGGAAATCACTTAAACATATCCACATATGTTTTAAGTTGAATTCCTTTTCAAAAAAGCAACAATCAAACAAAAATAAAAAAATTTCATTTCAAAATAAAATTGATCTCCATTCTACATACCTAAATTTGTTGAATGGAAGTCATCTTTTCAAATCATTAAAACTTTAATAATAATATTTCAAAAATTTTTAAACCACATTTTGGAACTTCATTTAGCATACTCAAATTTGCTAAGTGAAGTTTCCAAATCCAAAATAAAAAAAATCAACAATCATATTTCAAAATTTTCTAAAATACATTTTTTTTGGAACTTCATTAAACATACCCAAATTCATTAAGTGAAGTCTCCAAATCAAAAATCCAAATATTTTCTAAACACATTTTGGAACATCATTTGATACTCAAATTTGCTAAGTGAAGTTTCCAAATCCAAAATAAAAAATAAATCAACAATTATACTTCAAAAATTTTCTAAACATATTCTGGAACTTCATTTAGTATACTCAAATTTGCTAAGTGAAGTGTCCAAATCCAAATAAAAATCAAAATCATATTTCAAAATTTTTAAACACATTTGGAACTTCATTTAACATACCCAAATTTGTTAAGAGTTTCCAAATCAAAATCAAAATTTTCAAAACATTTTGAACTTCATTTAGCATACCCAAATTTGTAAGTGAAGTCCAAATCCAAAAAATTCAAAATTTTCAAACACATTTTGGAACTTCATTTAACATACCCAAATTTGTTAAGTGAAGTATCCAAATCCAAAAATTCAAAATTAAACATTTGAACTTCATTTAACATACCTAAATTTGTTAAGTGAAGTTCCAAATCCAAAAAAAATTTTCAAACACCTTTTGGAACTTCTTCCTTAGCATACCAAATTTGCTAAGGAGAAGTTTTTTTCAAAACCAAAACAAATCAAAATTTTAAACATACCATTTGAATTTCATTTAGCATACAAATTTTTGCTAAGTGAAATTTCCATTTCAAAAAAGTGGGATTTCCTCTTTAGCATACCAAATTTGCTAAAGTTGAGTCCCCACTTTCAAATCACATCAAAATAAAATGAAACGCTTAGGATTCCCTTAGCATACCAAACTTGCTAAGGATCCTACCCTTTTCAAAAATCAAAACATTCCAAATAAACGAAACACTTAGGATTTTCTTAGCATACTTAAATTTGCTAAAGATCCTATTTTCAATAATCAAATAGAATACACTTGGATTCTTTAGTAAGCATACTTAAATTTACTAAGTAAGAATTCTAAACTTTCCAAAATTAAAAATAAATTCACAAAAAGAAACAATCTCTTTCTCAAACACTTCACTTAGCATACCTAAATTTGCTAAGTAAGTGAAATTCCAAAACAATCAAACAAAAACAAAATCATTTGACCCTTACTTTACCATACCCAAATTTGTTAAAGGAAAGGGTCCTCAAATAAAAACTTCAAATTCAAAACAACAATGAACCTATTGAAGCATCCTTATCAAAATTTTGAATCCATATTTCAACATACCTAAATTTGTTGAAGTTGGATTCATATTCAAAATTTTCTTTTAATCAATCTTCTCGAATCCTTTTGAACCCCACTTAACACTTCCAAGTTGTTGGATGTTCAAATTTTAAAAATTCAAAATTCAAAATCTATGGAAGACAAAATTGATAAGTTCATTTCTCATTGAAGATTCTTTACAATCAGTAGTTTAGTTCAGCCTACTATAGTTTTTGAAATGGTTCCCAAAAAATTTGTCTTCACCTTCCCATGGTATGGATCTAGCTTTAGATCGCCGACTTCCCCATCTAGACCATACCCACCGATAATTTGGTGGGGATTTGAGGGATCACTTGTGAGGGCATTCCCCTCACCACGCCAGGACCAGGATGAAGTCACCATCAAGATAGACTTACCTTCGATTTTATATCTCCTCATTGAAGAGGAAAAGTGGAAGTATGAGACTTCTTGTTATAGTGCAGTCGTCTAGCTCCTCTCATCCTAGAGATTTATGTTGCCCTGGGCTAGTACCCCACCATCTCTCCTAAGGGTAAGGCTCCCTAGTTTCAGGGCTTGCCTCCCCACATTTGAGTATGGTCTAGCTGCACTCTCATCCTACCCATACCCAAAGATAGGAACAAGAACTATAATCAAATGATTCCACACTCGAGCTGGGGAGTTGCGAATCGACCGCCATGGATGAGTCTCCCACATCATCACCACTAGTTAAAAACAGTTCCATCCTCTCTCTGGATCGATAGAGAGGATGAGAGGATCCATTCATCACCTCCGTGGTGCATTTCAGCCCAGCCTAGAGTAGAGGTCATGTTCGGCCTCACGCCCAGTAGTACATTTGATGCTCGAGTCACAGCTCAATCTTTGATCTATTATTTCTCACAGTATAGGGATGTAGATTCATCAGGAGAGGGCTCGTAAGGCCCATACATCACATGTTATAAGCAGGGAGCGATGGAGGTTCAGTTCGCCACGCTTTTTGATTGATTTTCAACTGTGCCACCGCCCATACTGATAGTATTCTTCTCACTAGGACCAGCCAACACAAGAGGGTAGTTCTTGTGCATAGTTAGTCGGTGGTGTCTCCACCCCACTGCTCTACCCCTCGTCTACCATCGCCAGTACAGTTTACAACATCTCCCATTCCATCTGAGGCCATGAAGGTCACATCTAGGGAAAGCACACCTCGTTGGTGATGGCCAAGGGATCCTACTCCCTACACCACATTGTGTAGGGCCGAGCTCTCCGCCGACCTTCGCCTAGTGGTGGCGAGTGACCCCTGAGCATCGTTCCCTTCACCAACTCCACCCATGCATGGATATGGAGATGGTGATATCATATGATATTCCGGATGACAGTCAGTAGTGGTAGAGGAACATCCTAGGATTATTACCCCGCTTATACCTAGTAGCGCTAGGAGTATCATATTCATCTAGTGTGACGCTTGTGATCGATTTCTTTAGTGACAAAGCAGGTCCGTGCCTCAAGCATGATATTGATCACACCGGTCAGCCTAAACTATTTGTACCTATTAAGTTGGATCATTCCTTAGATGAGATAGTTGCACACTATTTCATGAAGAAGAAGGAGATCTTGGGGTATGCCTGGTCCGATGAAGAGAGAGTCAGCTTCAATCCCAATGAAGATGACTTGATGGGGGGATTTAGCTGGAGTATGCATGGTTGACACTAGGGGATCTCTTCTTAGGGAACAACAATCCATGGAAGGTGATGAGGTTGCTCAAGAGGATATCGTAGAATCAACTCAACACCTCTAACTTTAGCTAAGGCAGAAGGATGAGCAGATTGATAGGATGGCATGTTAGTTACAGAACTTGTTAGCAGCATTGTCGATGCTTCATAAATAAGCCCTTCTAGTTCATCCTATTATAGTCGATGTTAGTCAGCCTTAGTTAGTGCATGTCTTGGATCCAGCCAAGACTCTACCTACCGTGGAGCAAGGTAGCACTAGCATGTATAGGAAGGTAGTGGAATGTACCTCCATACAAGAAAAATATATAAAATCCATGGTTGGGCAGCAGGTGAAGGAAGCTTTGGCTCAAGCCTAAAGAGGATCATCGGTTCCAAAGGGTAAACCCTACCTAGAGGAATTCTAGGTTATCCAGTATCCCAAGGGTTTCGTGCCTCCCTCCTTTAAAAGCTTTGATGGTAGTGGAACGAGAAACATAGCTCAAGGCCGGGCTTGTAAACACAGTGGAAATAATGCTTTGCTTTCTAACTTTTGTTGAGCATCTAGTGATTGTTTTGATTGGTATCCTGAACTACCCAATGGTTCAGTAAATACATTTGTTGAGTTAGAGTAACTCTTTATCAAGAGGTTTGCTGGAGGTCAGCAAAGGGTTACTATAGGTGATCTCGTTGTAGCACAACAACACCCCAGTGAGTCACTTGTTGATTATATTCTCCGATGGTGTAACCTGAGTATGAAGTGTAAACCGCAGCTGTCTGAACAACATGTCATTAAGATTTTCTTGAAGAATATCCATGGCCCAGTTGCCTTCATGCTTAAGGGCTTCACTATCAAGACATTTGATGAGCTAAGCAACAAGGCGACTAACCTACAAGGAGAGGCCAAACAGTTGCCTTTTTAAGATCAGTTGCCAAAGAAGTAATCCCAAAATGTCTATGAGAAGAAACCTGGAGCAGTAGTAGCGGTACTTTTGGCTTCACCGTTGTATGCTAGGCCACATTTTGGAAGATTGCTTTACATTCAAGGATTAGCTTGAACACAATTTCAAGACTGGTGCTATAGTTATCCCAAAGGAATACCATGTGGAACAACCTTCCGCCATTAGGTAATCCTTGGGGATACAAGTGATCCTACCAAAACAAAGAAGGTTGGGACATTTCTTTGTCTAAAACCTCTAAGAAAATAATTTAAGATCAAGAAGCTTTCCTTGTTCGAGTCAAACCTCCAACACCAAGGAAGGTTTGCAAGTTGCCGCCAAACTCTAGGAAAGTGGGAGCTCAGCAATATAAGCATGTGTCACCGATAGCCCTTACATAGCCACCGATCATGTCCAGCCTCCAACCTTCAGTTGCAGCTTCCACACAGGTGACTTCTTCCATTTCATCTAACTCTTCTACTTTTTCTACTAGTAGAACTCTTGTATGGATAAGGCATCAAATCCCTTACTCCACTCACTTTACTTGACTTCTACTTTGTACCTCCAAATACCCAAGAAATTGAAGAATAAAGCTAGTTTGAATTACATGTGTCTTCGATGGGTTGTCTTCTTCTATTCCTAATGATAACTCTTCAAGTCAAATAACTATAACAATTTCAATCTTCTTCTCGATTGTGAGTTGGACTTTCAAACTCAATACTATGGTTCACTCTTGAGATAGACTTGGAATCATCCACTGAGAGTCCCATAGGAGAACCTATAGGTGAGCCCGGTGTGTAGAACCTTCCACCACCTTGCCTCAAGAGATCAAAGTCAACCTCATAGTGGCAAGGTTCTACCTCAGGGTAGCACCTCAAGATAGAGGAAATAAGTCATTGGTAAGATCAGAAGCCCTTCCACAGATGCTCCACCCTTGGATATGCTTGTGGAAGATCAAAGGTGGACTACAATGTCCTTTCTCATCTAAGAAAGTTTCATCTAAGCTATATATGATGCCCTTGTCTTATCCAAAAGATGAGAATCACTAATCAAGGCTCTCCTTGATCTTGAAATATGCTTAGCTCAGTTGACGCTATAGGTGAGGAGGAAGCACATTATGCAAAAGAGGCCAAGGGATTACCTTCATAGATGAAGACCTTCTATTAGGGGACTTGGAGCACAACCGTCCCCTCTACATCATCGACATGGATGTTTGACTGCCGTTCTCATGGATCAGTGCATCAAGAACATTATGAGTCTAAAGACTCTTGCCTACCTGAATATCAACATCTTTACACTATGAGAAGATAGGATGATGTTGAGAGGATTTAATGATGAAGGTGAGTGGGCTTTAGGTTTTATAGTGTTGCCATTAGAGATGGGTGATTGGAAGACTGAAGCCAAGCTCTACATCATTGATTTGAATACTTTAATCACTGCTTTGCTTGGTAGGCCTTGGATACATTTGAATAAGATCGTTCCATCCTCCCTTCATCAGTGCATCAAGTTCAAAAAAGATGGAATTGGATATCATGTCAATAAGATGAAAAGCCATTTTCACTTAGAGAGGTTGAGATCTATGAGGACCTACTATCTTCCTCAAAACACCCTTTCTCATGAACTTGGACAAAATTCAATGCAAATATAAAAAAAAAAGAAAATGAAGCAAAAGAAAAGATAAAAGAAAATGAAAAAAAAATAAAATCCAAGTGAACAAGAAAGGGGAATTGAAGAAGAAGATGACATATCACATTCCACCCAGTTCATTCCATCATATGGACATGTGGGTAGATGGCTCAACCTCCACCGTGTAGAGGCGTGAGGCAAAAGTGTAGAGGGAGACCCCTAGTTGGCCTTCTCACCATAGAGGTCATCCATAGAGTACCCTACTATTCACATAGACTTGGAATCCAGAGGATGAGTCTAATGTGATTAGTATACCAACCAACCCCTCTCGGGTTCCATTGGAGGTGACTTTGATCCAAAAGATGAAGACCAAGCCTCCAAGCAAAGTAAAAGTATTCAAATCTAGTTTATGTGAAACTATTAGGTAGCTGGGAACCTTAGCTCTTACCTCACTTACATCTTAAAAGTTGAAGGTTTAGTAGTTAAGGAAGTCCCTAAGTCTAAAGGACAAGCGTAAGAAGTTCTTTTTGGGATCATCATCCTCAAGCCCCAAGTTGATGTAGAGCAGGAAGATACTTTAATAATGGAATTACTTTTTTGACTTTTACTGCCTTGTGTTCAAAATCTTATACAAAGGTTTAGTTCCTCACACATGGTCCAAGCATGTCAATACTTTGAAAAGCTATGGAAACAAAAAGTGGGAAGCACAATCAAGAGCATGACTAGGATTCGGTACAGCGGGTCAAGTCGATGATGAAAGTTTTTGCTAGTTACCAATCATTTGAGTCGATAGTTCTTCTCACACATCCCCAACTCTTATGAGAATGTGTGTTTAGAAACTCAGATGATCTCAGATGATCTCCAAGTCAAAGAGGCACCGCCAAAATTTGAAGAGGAGATTCATTCAACAATTACAAGCTTAAAGAAATCAACCTCGTGATAAGAAAATCCATGCCCGACATACATCACTTCATTGTTGAATGAAGAAGAAACCAATGACTTAGTTAGGCTATTAACTAAGTTTAAAGATTGCTTCACATGGAGTTATGAAGAAATCCGAATTATCTCCTGACGTAGTAGTCCACAAGCTAGCAAAAGACCCTAATATTACCCATATTAAGCAAGCTCCTAGATGCATCGATTAGAAATTGAATAAGAGGTCATTTCTGAAGTCAAGAAATTGATCGATGCTGGTTTCATCAGGGAAGAAAAATATCTTACTTGGTTAGCTGGTGTCATCCTAGTTAAGAAGGAGAATGGCCAAATTATTGTCAATTTGGGACTTAAATAAGGCATGTCCTAAGGATGAGTTTCCTCTTCATACCATAATTAATGGTGGACATTGCTCATCTCATGCAATTTTCTTTCATGGATGGGTCATCTAGCTATAACCAAATCAAGATGTCTCAAGATGAAAGAAACTACTTTTGAACCTCAAAATCTTCTATTATAGGGTCATGCCTTTCCTTAAAATACTGCTACATACCAACAAGCCATTACTCAAATCTTCAATGAACTCATCCATCATCGTTGAGTGCTATGTTGATGATCTAGTAGTCAAGAGAGAAAAAGAAGACACCTCTTTGACTTGAGAGTAGTTTTCAAATTAGATAATATAACCTCAAAATGAATCCCTAAAGTGTGCATTGAGTCTCTTCAAGGAAATTCCTTGGGTATTGTTGTCGGGGAATAAAAATAGATCCTGGAAAGATTAAAGCTATCTTAGAAATGCCACTTATTAAGAGTTTGACTCAACTCATATCCTTTCAAGGATGGTTGGCATATCTAAGATGCTTTATCTCGAACCTATCAGGAAGATGCAAACCATTCTTAGCACTTATCAAAAAGGATGCCAAGTTCAAGTGGGATGACAAGTGTTAGCATGCCTTCGAAGATATCAAACAGTACTTGGTGAAGCTGCCAATTCTCACAACCCCTATCCCAGGAAGGCCAATCATCCTCTACACTATTCCACTGGATGACTTGCTCGGCACTTTGTTGGCCCATGCCAATGACTAAGAGAAGGAAAGCACACTATACTACCTCAACCGTCTTCTGATTCCTGTTGAAGTAAGTTATCCACTATTGAGAAATATTGCCTAGCTTTGATCTTTATTTTCAAACATTTGGGTCATTGGTCCATGATTCTCTCACAGTTCAATATCACATTCATACCCCTCTATGCGATAAAAGGATATGCACTAGCGGATTTTTTTTGCAGCACACCCACTTTCTATTGATTCTCCACTTAGTGACGATCTCCCTGATGAACAAATCATGAACTTAGGGGAGGTCAGCAACTAACAATGGGAGATGTATTTTGATGGTGCTTCTTCTTTTCTTAAAGGTGAAGCACCATGATCTATTCTCCTAGAAAAGGTAGGGGAGGGGATAGTCCTTCTAACTCCAAACCTCGATGTGATGATATTCTCATGTTATCTTTCTAACCCTTGAACCAACAATGAAGCTAAGTATGAGGCTTTGATTGTCTGAGTTCTCCATCACTATCTAAGAGCATCAACATCTAAATTTTAGTTGGTCATCAATGCATTGTTGGTCCTACTGTGTTCTCAAACCTAACCCAAGCTTCATCATTACTATGAGTATGCAAGCTATTGGCTCATTCAAGTCACCATCTACAAGCACCCTAATAGAGAACATAGTAGATGCCTCCAAACTTATCAAAGAATTGAGCATGTCTAAAAGATGAGTCCATTTCAATAAGGGTCCAAAATAGACAAATTATCCTTATTGATGTTGAACTCATCAAGAGACTTTCTCTGAAGGGAGGTAGCCAAAATGGACAAGGAGCTAGATTGAGGCAATTCATAGATTACTTAAACACCGCAAACTATCAAGAGAAATCACAAGCCCATCGTGAAATAGAGAGCTCTCTACGCCTTGTTGATGGAACCCTATACCGCGGTCCTTTGACCAAATGTGGTTATTTGACAAACTGAAGCCCTTGGCATTATAATCGAGGTACATTCGTCTATGCACATCAATCGTCCAAGATGAAGATGAAGATCAAGAGATTTGGATACTATTGGCCTTATGATCACATGTATGGATATAGCTAGAGATGCCATCGCTGTCGCACATAGTGTGTGGTCCTCCACCAACCACCCAACATTCTACACTCTATATTGGCTTCATGGCCATTTGAGTGTTGGGGTACTGACATTATAGGTCCGATCGATCCTCCTCTTTTAGGGGGCATCGATTCATTTTAGCTGCCACCAACTATATTTCCAAGTGGGCAGAAGCCATCCCACTCAGAGTGGTCATAGCTAAGAATGTGCTTCAATTTTTCAGAAACCATATCGCATATAGGTTGGGGGTGCCTCAACAAATTATATCTAATAATGGTACACCATTCAAAAGCACGAAGATCAATAGCTTTGCCAGAAGACACTATATAGATTGGAGATACTCTACCATCTACTTCCCATGGAAAATGGCTTAGTAGAAGCATTCAATAAAACTCTCATCTAGATATTGAAGAAAACTCTTGATGACAAATAAACATGAAGAATGAGCTTGGTTGAAGCCGGCCTACCGCACATACCCAACTCAACTAATCTACCCCATTTTCCTTAGTATGGGTTTGAAGCCATTCTTCCTTTAAAAGTTCAACTCCCATAACTAAGGATAACATTGGGTAACAAAATCACTACAGAATAAAATGTAAAGTAGCGGTTAGAAGAGCTTGAAGATTTTGAGGAAAGTCTCCTATGGGCATGCCAAAACCTCAAGTTGTACAAGGCCAAAATAATTCAAGCTCACAACAAGCTAGTCTGACTTAGGTCTTTCCAAGTAGGAGAACTTGTGTTAGTTCTAAGAAGACCAATTGTTGCCCATCGAAAGATGGGAGGCAAGTTTTAACCCACTTGGGAAGGACCCTAGAGAAGGCCTACTAAGGAGGATCGTATCAGCTTATTGATTTTAAAGGGGAACACCTGATGCTTCCAATTAATGGACTCTATCTAAAGAAATATTACCCATGAAATAAATCATGTTTGAAAATAATCAAAAAAAAGAAATATGATTCCATTCATCAAATCTTCTCTTCTTTCAAGTGTTGTTTGTTTGTTTGAATCCACCATGCGTTTAGTAGGTGTAAGAGTCCCCTGGCATCCTATCCCTCTTTCAAAACACAAACAAACAATCTCGATGCTATTAGAATAGGTGTAAGAGAACCCGAGAGGCATCCTATTTTGAAAGATACTAAGATAGTGAGAACCAACACATCCTTTCTTAGTGAGAATCCTGTTTACCATCTGTGGCACCATTTCATCAAACCTCTAATGTGTTTAAGGTAGGTGTAAGAGTCCCGTAGAGGCATCATATTCCTTTTAGCACATGCACAACAACAAATATAAATCTTTTGTCTTGAGCTATTTGATGTGGGGAGCAAGCCCCTGTGGCACTCACTCATGCTGGTCACATGCTACCGCTAGTATGTCACCCCAGTGGTCATTTGTTGGAGGATGTGAGTCCCAAGATTTCTTCCTAACTTAATCATTGCAAACCAAAGAGTGCCTTATTACTATGGTAGGCTTTACTGCCCGACCAGTAAGCTACCTCATGTTGACTTTTATTTAAGAAGATGTGAATCCCCGTGCTTTCTTCTTAAACTAGCCATCATTGTCTAACTAGGTTTAATGTATTTGAGGTTTAGGATAAGTCCTCGAGAGCCTCCTTTCCTCTTGACTAAGTTTGAATTGATATAAGTCCCCTAGTGGCATTCACTCAATAGTCGCCCTAGGTTGGATAACACTGCCGAAATAAGAGAATCTCCCACAGCTAGGAGGATGTGAGTCCCTGAGATTTCTTCCTAGGCTAATTGTTGCAAACCAACAAGCACCTTAGGTTGGTTGACATTCACTATGATGACAATGACTCACCTGATGTGTACACCACTCTTGGCAGATATGCGTCCTAGAGCTTTCTCCTTGAGTTGGACACTTAATACCTATTGGATATATGACTAGCCATGTCATTTTTTCCATGTTGCTGGATTATGCCTTTACTGGCCCCATCCCTTGTGGGAACTCTATTTGGATCACATTCTTTGCGACCCCATTTAGATACTACCCAGGTTACTTTTGGATTGGACAATCCCACTTTCCTAGTAACCCATGGTTGGAGAATTTTTCAAATATGCAAATTCTCCTTGGTTCAAGAAATCTAAAATAAGTTCTAGGTTTGATATGATGATAAAATAACTAAAAAAATACAAACAAAATTAATTTACTTGTGGATTAAGAATTTAAGCCCCCAAAGTGCCCCTTCTCCCAAGTAAGCATACTATCTTTAGGCGGTCAGAAACTCATAGAATTGCCTAACTACCTAAGTTGAGATAGATTCACTCACTTCATAGTCCCTTAGGGTTCAATCTATTTTCCACAAGTGGTTACCTAGTCATTCCACTTTGAAAGATATAAGACTATGACACATTCTTTCTTGTATGACTGTCAAGATAGCCCTGTCTGTTCAATTATGCCCAAAGAAACCAATCACCCCGGTCTTTTCTAATGGAAGATGTGAGTCCCCAGCTTTCTTCCCCAATTGATCATTGCAAACCAAAGGCACTCCTTTGGTCGGATAGTTCCCCCCATCAGAAGCTACTCCCTTTGTTTTAATAATCAAGATAGGTCTATCTAGCTTCTTCTTAGTTTGATTAATCACAAACTAATGGAATCCATCAAAATAAATCTAAAAATGAAATTAATCTTGACTATCTTTGAGTTGATCTAAGTCCCCTAGTGGCATTCACTCAGTAGTCAGCCCTAGGTTGGGTTCAATCTATTGCCTTGCCAATAAATTACCCAAGAAATGGTCCATACTTGGTGGATGTAAGTCTACTATGCTTTCTTCCTAGTATAGCTTCTATATACCGAAAAACATCCCTTTGGTTGGTTAGTTCTACTATGTGCTATGTAGACTACCACTTTGGATTGGTAAATCTTAGTTAGGCCTTAGCCTCCATGGCTCCTACTTAGTGCAATTCATCAAAAACCAATAGGGTTCATCTTAAAACCTAAAAAAAATTAAAAATAACAACATCTTCCATAGAATCAATCAAACATCTCATCCGGATGACTAAATGCTCAGTGGAACACACTCTATCCCTTGTGGATCCTCTCTCTTGGACATAAGTAGAGCCACAACTAAGCTCATTCTTTCACACCCTTGGGTGGATGATTGTCATCTGTCTTTCAATGTTTGATCATCTCAAAAGTGTTCGACACCACACCTATTATCTCATAGAATGAGCTCTCAATCCATCTTAGACTGATTTTAAGATTCTAGTCTTAAGACAAATCTAGTGATTAGGTGGACACAACTCAAGACTTTGAGTTAACCATGAATAAGTCATACCTTGTTAAAATTTCTACCCCTAGCTTAAACCATTCCTCTCCTTATTTTCAAGTCAAACTTCAAATCAATTTATTTTATTTTCTCAAACTCAAATCAACTCCATATGATTGAAATCATGATTGAAACCCATGAACAAAATCCATCAAATTCTTAGTTTAATTTTCCACCCTCTTAAGAACTTAACCAAAATCATGATCTAAAACCAACAAACTTGAGATTTTCATAATTATTTATATTCTCATTTATATTCACATATATAAATGAAATATAAATTCAAATCAATCAAACTAAACTCAAATTTCCAAATCACCATGAAATTTTCTTAAGTCCCTTAATTTTCCATTAATGGACTTCACCAAATTGATCAAATCAATTCAAACTCATGAGATTTTCAAATCATTTATATTCATTTATATGCACATATATAAATGAAATATAAATATAAATCAATTAAATCAAATCCTCAAATTAAATTTCTTAAAATTTCCTAAGTCAATCTATTAATGGACTTCAAATATGATCAAACCATTCAAATTAAATTTTCTCAAAAATTCATATATTCTCATATTCTCATATATAAATGAAATATAAATATAAATCAATCAAACCAAATTCAAAAAATTCAACTCCAAACTCCAAAATTTTTCTAAGTCATTTAAAATCCTTCTTAATGGACTTAGCCCAAATCATGATCAAATCAATTCAAATTCATGAGATTTTCTCATAACTCATTTATATTCTCATTTATATTCACACATATAAATGAAATATAAATATAAATCAATCAAATAAAACCATCAAATCAAACTCCAAATCTAAAATTCCAAATCCTTAAGTTCTCAATTAGCTCAATCTTTAAATTCAAATTTAAAATTTTCTAAATTTTATTGACTTACCTAAATCATGATCAAACCAATTTCAAAGTCATGGGATTTTATCATAATTATTTTATATTCTCATTTATATTCACATATATAAATGAAATATAAATATAAATCAATCAAACCAAATTCAAAAATTCAAACTTCAAATTCCAAAATTTTTCTAAGTCCCTTAAATCCTTCTTATTGGACTTAGCCCAAATCATGATTAAACCACTTCAAATCATTGAATTTTTCTCATGAGCCATTTATAGTCTCACTTATATTCACATATATAAATGAAATATAAATTCAAAAAATCAAAACCTATTCCAAAAATCAAACTCAAATCCACTCAAAATCCAATCTAAGCCTTTGTAGTCAAAATATTGAACTTAGCTAAATTGATTTTAAATCAAGCCAAACTCTTGATTTTATCTCATGATTCAATCAACCCTACAATCATGATCAAATATAAATCCAAACTTCAATCAAACAATCAAAACTCAATTCAAAATCAAGCCAAACCCTTTCATATTCTTCCTTGAATATGAAATTGTCAAATGGATCAAAACTCATTTGACTTCAAACCACTTGTAAATGGATTTATATTTCAATCATAAGTCCATATACAAGATCAATCAACTTCAAATCAAGCTTTGACCAAGCCATTTGACCCACTTAGGCTCACTTGACCCAAAGTGACCTAAAGTACCCTTATGAGCCAAATTCTAATCCGAACCAAATTGGATTGAACCAAACTCATTTGTCCCTCTCATCATGATCAACAATCATCATGGATGATCAATCAATCAAATTAGGTCAAATCAAGTCAAACCTAAGGGTTGACCAAGTCAACACTTAGCCAAAATGAAACCTACATAGCCAAATTCCACCATAGGCGAAATTGATTGAAACCATTGATCTAAGTTCACTTCAACTATGTTTGAACTTGACCAAGCCAACATTTGAGCAACCTAGCCCAATTGGCCACTTGACCCAAGTTGACCATTTGACCTAAAAGTCAAAATGTGTCAAAACTTGATCTAAGCCAAATTGATTGGTCAAGTTCATCCAAATTACTTGTTGAACTTGACCAAAGCAATGGGCAACTAGACCAACCTAGCCCAATTGACCTTAGACCCAACATGACCTAAAGGGGTCATGTTAAGCCAAATTTGAACATAACCAAAATTGATTGGAAACAAAGATACAAATCCACTCATAACTAACCAAACCAAAACCTACCCTTGACCTACTCAAATAGGTCAAATGGGTCAAATAGGTCAACTTGACCCATTTGACCTAAATGAAGTCATATGAGCCAAATCAAAACCTACCAAATTAAATAAAACCAAAGCCACCAAAATATTTCAAATGGTCATATGAACTTGACCCAACCCTTGGTTTGACCCAATTTAACCAATCATTCAACTTGACCCAAGTTGACCCATTTTGACCTAAATGGGTCAACATGAGCCAAACCATCAAATGAATTCCAAATCCAATGAAACTTGGCCAAACCTATTTCTCAACATACCCAACATATCAAATGGAAAAATAGCAAAATGACCATTCTACCCTAGGCCATAGAACAAATTTTGGTTTTAAATGGTAATTTGGTCATACCCTTCACATTCACATGAGGCTTTCCTAAAAGCTCAAGGGACCTGTGGAAGAGTGGTGCATAACCAAGAGGTTTGGGTCAAGGTCTGACTAAAGACCACATGGGTCAAAATTGAAAATTCAAATCTCACTCAAATTCAAGCACATGGGAGGTTGGCAATCCACCCTTGGCTCAAGTCAACCATTCAACTATCAAACAACCCATAGCCTAAGTCAATTGGATCAAAATGGCAAGTGACATCACATCCGATTTAAAGGGGAGATATACTCCCCCTAAACAAACTTGAATTAATCATTCTTGAATTTGATTGAGTATTAGTGAGACTTAGGAGCCATGAGAGTGATCAAGCATCTAGAGTTAGATTTCACCATTTCTTGATTTTCAAATAGTAAAAATAGGGGAGCTCAATCCATTGTCCAACTTCTTCCACACTACAATCCATTGAAATTCCTTTTTCAAGCACTCTTAGGTGACCAAGTCAAGCTCACCTATGTTCTTTCCCAAGTTCTAAAGGAAAGGGGGAACCTAATTGGATCAAAGCCGCAAGCTACCCAAAGAGGAGTTGGTCCATACATCAATTCACTTAACCTCAAGTGCTCATACTCTCAGTAAGGATTCGTCTCAACTAGACAAAGCTTCTCCAAGAGAATTGAGCATCGATGATCACCTCTGATGAGGTATAGGATTTTTTAACCATTAAACTCAATGTGGTGTGGAGCTTTGTGAAAGAAATTTTCACCCCATCATTTTGATCGTTGATTTGCTGCTTTAGATGGTGGGTTGAGTTTGATTGAATCCATGATCAAGTTGGATCTTCCCCTTGATCATGACGCCTCAATGGTCAAGGGAAGAACTTAGATCTCACCATCCATCCATTTTTGGATGAGATAATTTTCTTAGAAATTCTTATCCATTTAAAATCACAAGGAGATCTTTTCCACCTTTGATGGATGGCGGGATCAAAATGAGCCCACCATCCATGTGTTTAAGTAATTCATGATGACAATGTAAAGCATAATGACGCCATCACGATCACGCATGTGTGATTAGAATTAAATGATTTAAATAATTTCTAATTAACTTAAGCATCTTTCAAAATTCATAACTCATTCTAGAAAATTTAAATAAATGTGAAATAAAATCTGATGGAAAGATAATTAAATTTAAAACATTTTAAAATTAATTTTGATGAGTTTTGAATTATGCTTTTCTCTGAACTTAGATTTTATTGGAAAGTTAATTTTGCTAATTACTTTTTAATAAGGCATCTAATTAATCCCAAATTTCTTGGGGATGACTTTTGCCTCTAATTTTCTTGGGATTTATTAAGGGCTTGATTAAATTATATGAATTTTCTAATTACCCTCCTTATGTAATTAAGGATAATTAGATATGATTAGTAATTTAACCTATGATTAGTTGATTAAGGTCATATCCAGAAGTAGAGGTTTATAAAATAATTTTGGGGCATTTCCTAAGCTATTCTTAAACCCCTTTTCTTTCTTAATCTCTTCATTAAGGGTTAATTCATTACTATCCCTTAATCAATTTCTAAAATTCTAAAAAGTTCCAGAAGTTAATTAATCTACTTTGGTAGATGCTTAGGTGTTTAATAGCTAAGTCTAAGGAAATCAAAACCCAATTCACATGTGTGAAAGGGTGTTTTGAAATTACTTAAGCTAAACCCTTATCTTAATTAACTTTTAATTGTGAGCCAAATTGCATTAGGCCTTTTCCTTATTAGGTGCATTACAAATTTAAATTTCTTGTGGGTTTTATGTCATCTCATTGGCTCATAATTATTTGATTAATTCTTCTAAGGTGGTAAAGGTTAATTGTTACTTAATTCATACCTTAACCTAATCAATAAAAAATGGATCTAATTATTCAAAATTAAATAAAAAATTTCAAACACATGTGAGTGGGTTAGAATAGAAACTAATTCACAATTTCAAAATTAAATCAAATTAAACTAAATAAAAATAACTTTTGAAATCACTTTGATTTATTTTAATTTCTTATTCATAAGAATGTCTTGGATTTAAGTGAAGTGAGTTTGTTTACTTGTTTTCATTGCTTATCTTTCCCAATATGTTAAGTTGTATGTCATGTGATGTCATGCATTCATAATTTTGAAATTCAAAATTTAAAATGAAATTATTTACTTTATGTCATATTTGCATGTGTTGGCTAAAGTAGAAATATGGATGGCTATTATCATTACTAAATCCAAATTATTTTCAAAACATATGAATCAAATACCAAATTTAAAACTATACTACTTATACTTTAATTATAAGCTTGCATGTGATAATTTATAAAGATATGCTTAGCATAGGTTTCTTTTCTTTCTTTTGTTGGTAAAGTTTTGAATAGGAATTTGGTGAGGTGTATGGTTCATTTGAAAAGAACGTAACACTCACCTAATTCAACATTCTATTCATCTCTATGCTACCACTTAAGGAAGGTTACCTATACTAGCATACATAAATTGCATAAATAAAATAAATCCATTAAAATGAAATTTGAATTGCAATAGATTTAGGCCATTTGAAGCATGTCCCTCTACATGATCTAGTCTTTTTAGGGAGTGAGTTTAATGACTTAGTATTTTTCTAAATAAATAACAGCCTCACTATCTTGCATAAGCATAAAAACTTGCCTACATGTATTTAAAATCTTATGAGTTAGTTAGCCACCCTGTGTTGTAAATAATGTCATGATTTGTCCTCTTGTGGAGGCAAACCAATTACCTATTTTTTCACCTTTGATTTAGTTGTATCCAAAAAGCTCCCTAGATTTAGGTTAGGTTTTTCTTGGCCAAAGCTTAATTCCTCACAGCAAATATTTCTTAATCTTGTGTTAAGGATCTTAAGTCCTAAATTTCTAATGGTGTAACTCAAACAAACTAAATCAATAAACTATAAAGCCCAACCATAGATAGTTTGAGATGTTCAGGTTTCCTAGCATCATGGGCATGTCCTACTTATCTTCCATTTTTGCTTGATAATAACTCTTGATCAATTTGATCTTCAAAAATAAACCAATCAATTAATAGTCCTTCCTATTGAAATCTTAAAGACAATGATCATTTACCTCTTAGAGTTCCCTATAATCCCCATTCCTTAGGATGTAATTAACTATGGGGCTTGCCCCAGGGAACTTAATGAACCCAATTTAAAATAAACCGCTTACTTTTCATGTAAAGTAGGGGAAGAATCTTGCATATGCAAACCCATCATTGGAGTCCTTGTGGGTGTAATGGTCCATTAAAGGGTAGTGACTTTTCTAGATATACTATTCATGATGACGCATCTATCACCAATAAGTACATTTGTAGATCTATGTGGCAACCTAAAAAAGATTAATTTTTATAGGTCTTGCCTTTCTTTCCCTCCACAAAATTGAAGGCGACTCTCTATAACAATTTTTCTGCCGATAGATTTTTCTGGCGACTCTGCTGAGGATGGTTCCTCTCTCCATCTTTGTTAAATGATCATTTTCTTTCAGTATCGATAATGGGTTTGTACTTAGGTATGAATCCAAGATAATCCTTCTTTCCATTAGCCTTTGGCTCATTTCATTCTTGAGTTGAGTTAGCCAACATCTTTAGGTTTTAGGACCGCATTCCTTGTTGGTCTTAAAACCCCCTTTGCGTTCTCCAATGGAAAACAAATGAAAAGATATAAATAAAAAAGAAAACATCTTTAAATCTTCCTCCTTATCATTTTCATGATAAGGAAAGGTTCATCCTAAAATAATAAATCTTTCATAAAGAACTTTGCTTTTCAAAAGCACCTTTTCAAAAATGCACTTAATAAAATATTTTCCACAAAATTTTATCACCCTCATTTGACAATTGTCATAATTTTACATATAGGGATTTTCAAAATAAAACTAGTAACATTTTCCAAAAGCATGATAGAACATCTTCTTTCAATTCACTTTGATGAAGATTTCATTTTCAAAATAAAACAAATAATCATCTTTTCCAAAAATGACAATCATAATCATAAAGTTTTCAAAAGCACACATAAATTTTTGTATTCAATACACTCACACTTTTTGAAGGAATGTTAATTTGTAAACAAAATTAAACTTTTCAAAAGCACACATGAATTTTCATTTAATATACTCACATATTAAATGAAAGTTTGTTTTAAAAAATTAATTCAAAAAAATAAACACCATCATTTAATATACTCAAATTTATTAAATGAAAATTTCATTCCCAACTTAAAAATAAATAAATATCTTTTAGGTTGGAATTCCTCTTTTTCAAAAAAAGCAACAATCACACACAATACAAAAACAAATTCATATTTCAAAAGTAAAATTGATCTGCATTCTACATACCTAAATTTGTTGAATGGAAGTCCTCTTTCAAAAACATTAAAACTTTAACAATTATATTTTAAAATTTTTCAAAACACATTTTAAAACTTCATTTAGCATACTCAAATTTTCTACGTGAAGTTTCCAAATCCAAAATCAAAAATCAATAATCATATTTCAAAATTTTCCAAAATACATTTTTTTTGGAACTTCATTTAACATACCCAAATTTGTTAAGTTAAGTCTCCAAATCTAAAATCCAAAAATTTTCTAAACACATTTTGGAACTTCATTTAGCATACTCAAATTTGTTAAGTGAAGTTTCCAAATCAAAAAAAAAAAAAAATAATAAATCAACAATTATACTTCAAAAATTTTCTAAACATATTTTGAAACTTCATTTAGCATACTCAAATTTGCTAAGTGAAATTTCCAAATCAAAATCAAAATCAACAATCATATTTCAAAATTTTCTAAACAAAATTTGGAACTTCATTTAACATACCCAAATTTGTTAAGTGAAGTTTCCAAATCAAAATCAAAAATATTTCAAACACATTTTGGAACTTCATTTAACATACCCAAATTTGTTAAGTGAAGTCTCCAAATCAAAATCAAAATTTTAAACACATTTGGAACCTCACTTAACATACCCAACTTTGTTAAGTAGAGTATCCAAATCCAAAATCAAAATTTTCAAACACATTTGGACCTTCATTTAACATACCCAAATTTGTTAAGTGAAGTATCCAAATCAAAACAAAATTTCAAAACACCTTTGGAACTTCTTCCTTAGCATACCAAATTTGCTAAGGGAAGTTTCCATTTTCAAAACCAAAACAAATAAAAAAAAAAAAATTTAAACATACCATTTAGAATTTCATTTAGCATACTCAAATTTGCTAAGTGAAATTTCTATTTCACAAAACTAAGTGGGATTTCATCTTTAGCATAACAAATTTGCTAAAGTTGAGTCCCCACTTTCAAATCACATCAAAACAAAATGAAACACTTTTGATTCCCTTAACATACCAAACTTGCTAAGGATCCTACCCTTTCAAAAATCAAAACATTCCAAATAAATGAAACACTTAGGATTTTCTTAGCATACTTAAATTATCTAAAGATCCTATTTTCAAAAATCAAACAATATACACTTGGATTCTTCACTAAGCATACTTAAATTTGCTAAGAGAATTCTAAATTTTCCAAAATCAAAACAAAATTCACAAAAAGAAACAATCACTTTTTCAAACACTTCCCTTAGCATTCCTAAATTTGCTAAGTAAAATTCAAAATAATCAAACAAAACAAAATCATTTGACCCTTACTTTAACATACCCAAATTTGTTAAAGGAAAAGGTCCTCAAATCAAAATTCAAATTCAAACAAACAATGAACCTATGGAAGCATGCTATCAAAATTTTGAATCCATATTTCAACATACCTAAATTTGTTGAAGTTGGATTCATATTCAAATTCCTCTTTCAATCAATCTTCTCAAATCCATTTGAACCCCACTTAACACTTCCAAGTTGTTGGATGTGGGTTCAAATTTTCAAAATTCAAAATTCAAAAAAATCTATGGAGAAAAATCTGATACAAGTTCATTTCTCATTGCGATTCTTTAGTCGATGTACAGTTGTTTCAATATACTAGTTTCAAATGGATGGTTCAAATTTGTCTTTACCTTCCCCAGGTATGGATCCGCTTTAGATCGACTTCCCATAGACCATACCCACCGATTCACTTTGGTGAAGGAGCGGAGATCAGGGCATTCCCTCACATTAGTAGGACCAAGGTGACCGGGCAGAAGCTGGTCATCAGGATAGACTTACCTTATGATTCTGATGTCTCCTCACTGAAGAGAAAAGTTGTGGCAGTACCACAAACTTAGTTCATGTTACAGCATGCCGGCGGTTCTAGTTGAGTTATAGTTCAGAGTTGCTTTATGTTGCCTAGTGGTAGTACCACCATCTGTACCCTCAAGGGTAAGGCTCCCCAGTTTGGGGCCTCCCCTACATTAGAGTATGGGTTTAGCTCACTCTCCTCTCATCCTACTCGTACCTAATATAGGAATAAAAATTATATGATCAAATGGTTCCACACTTGGATAGCTAGGGAGCTAGAGGAAGTAGCCTGATCAGCCATGGATGAGTCTCCCATTATCACATCACCATTGGTTACAGAAAACCAATTTCATCCTTTCTCTAGATCAGACAGAAAGGATGCCTAGAGAATCCGTTCATCACCTCCTCTAGTGGTGCATTACAATTTTGGGTAGGAGGAGGTACTGCCTCCTATCTATTAGTAGGCAAAAGCTCGTAGAGTCCAACACTTGGTTTGATCTTTGATCTATTATTCCCAATAGCGTAGGGAGATAGATTCATCAAGAGAGGTCCTGTGTGACCCATACATCACATGTTACTAGCTAGGAGCGATGGAGGTTTAGCCATTAGTCGGCCACTTCTACTTTGATCGATTTTCCAGCTTGGTTGCATGTTGACCATCGATTGTATTCTCAGGATCAACCATAGAGGGGCTCTATGCAGAGAGTTGATGGTGTCTCCACCCCATCTCCCTCATCCATATCACCATAGGTTACAACATCTCATTCCATCAAGGCCATGAAGGCTACATCGGGGAAAAGCGTGCCCGTTGGTGATCCGGTTATGGCCAAGGGATCCTACCCCTCCTACACACCACCCATTGTGGGAGGGCGAACTCTCGCTCGACCTTTTGCCGGTGGTGGTGCGGAAGGAGTGGCGACCCAAGCATCGTGGTCATCCCTTCACCAACTCACCCTTACAGCGGAGATGGTGATAGTTATCAGATATTCTAGATGACGGTTGCCGAGTGGTAGGAACATCCTAGGATTACCCCTTAGCCAGTTGTAGGTGTCATTCATCTAGTGAGTACAATCCACAGATTGACTCTTTGATGATAAGTGAGGTCCAGCCTCTCATTGCATGATAGTGATCACACCGTCCTAAACTATTTGTACGGGATTTGGATCATTCCTTAGAAAATAGTTGCACACTATTTCATGGAAAGAAAGGAGATCTTGGGGTAGTGCTTGGTGGATGAAGAGAATTGACTTTGATCCCAAAGAAGATGACTTGATGATTATTTTAGGTATGCATGGTTGACACTAGAAGATCTCTTCTGGGAATAATAGGCCATGGAAGGTGATGAGGTTGATCAAGAGGACACTGCAGAATTAGCCCAACATCTCTAACTTCAATTAAGGAAGAAGGAAGAGTAGATTGATAGGATGGCACATCAATTATAGGACTTGTTAGTAGCAGTGTCAGTGCTTCAGAAACAAGCCCCTCCATTTTATCATATTACAGTCGATGTTAGTCAGCCTAAGTTAGTGCATGTCTTAGACCCAGCCAAGACTCTACCACTTAAGCAAGGTTGCACTAGCATGTATAGAAAGGTAGTGGAAAGTACCTCCATACAAGAAAAAGATATAAAATCCATGGTTGAGCAATAAGTGAAGGAAACTTTGGCTCAAGCCCAGGGAGGATCATCAGTTTTATAGGGTAGACCCTACGCAGATGAATTCGATGCTATCTAGTATCCCAAGGGTTTCATGCCTCTTTCCTTCAAAAGCTTTGTTGGTAGTGGAAACCCGAAGTAACACATAGTGCATTTTAGGGCCAGTTGTTGCAATGCAAGTGGCAGTGATGCTTTACTTTTCTAACTTTTTATCAGTAGCCTAACAGGTATTGCTTTTTATTGGTATGCTGAATTGCCCAATGATTCAATAAAGACATTTACTATTAGTGCAACTCTTCATGAAGAGGATTGTTGGAGCTCATTAAAGGGTTACTATAAGTGATCTCATTATAGTAGAACAAAACCCCGATGAGTCACTTGTTGATTATATTTTTTGATGGTGTAACCTGAGTATGAAGTACGAACCACAGTTGTCTGAATAACATGTCATTGAGATTCTCTTGAAGAATATCCATGGCCCGTTCACCTACATGCTTAATGGTTTCACTATCAAGATATATGAGAAGCTAATCAACAAGGTGCCTAGTCTATAAGGAGAGACCAAATAGTTTCCTTTCAAGATTAGTTGTCTAAGAAAAAATTTTAAAAGGTATATAAGAAGAAACCTGGAGTAGTAACAGGGGTTGACAAGGGGAAGTAGGTAGAGATGTCGAGAGACCACAACCTCAGTAGCCTCCACCTCCTTTTCACCACGATACGGCCTCCACCACAGCCTCCATGCACATCCACCTCTACCATACTAGCATATATCCATTGCAAGGTAGTATTGCCCACTACTCTTTTAGATAAGTTAAACAAACCTTATTCTTTTAAGAGGTAATCATAAAATCTTTAAGAATCTCTTAAAGAAACTTGATTTTATTTTCATGCCTAGAAGGAGGAGGAAGTAGGCAAAAGTCAAGATCCAAACTTTTTCCCTTACCACCATATGCTAGGCCACATTTTAGAGGATTGCTTCACATTCAAAGACCGACATGAACATAATTTCAAGATTGGTGTTGTACTTATGCCAAAAGAATATCTTGTGGAACAACCTTCTAGTTCCATCAGGGTAATCCTTGGAGATACAAGTGATCTTATCAAAACCAAAGATGGTTGGGACATTTCTCTGAAAATAATTCAAGAAATTTCCGGGTGCTGGGTGAAGCTCACTCCAACACCAAGGAAGGTTTACAAGTTTCAATAACTCTAGGAAAGTGGAGCTGAAACAACATGTGTGTTAGACCAGATAGACCCTTAGAGCCATATCAGCCTCCAACCTTGGTGCTTCCACAACGATGACTTCTTCACATTTATAGTTCTTACTTCTTCACTAGTTTTTTTTAAATTTTTTTCTTTCTTCTACTAGTAGAACTCTTGTATCGTGGATAAGGGCATCAAATCCTTACTCCACTTACTACTTGACTTCTACTTTGTACCTCCAAATAATTCTAAGAAATTAAAGAATAAAGCTAGTTTGAATTACATCACTTGATGGGTTATCTTCTATTCTAATGATAACTCTTCAAGTCTAAATAACTATAATAATTTTGATCTTCCTCTTTTAATTGAGTTGGACTTTCCAACTCAAACTATGGTTCACCTCTTGAGATAGACTTGGAATCATCGATTCTAAGAGTCCCATAGAAGCTATAGTGAGCTTGAAGTGCAGTAGAACTTCCACCACCTTGCCTCATAGATCACCAAGTCAACCTCCATAGCAAGGTTCTACCTCTAGGGTAGCACCTCAAGATGAAATAAGTCATTGTGCGAAAATCAAGCCCTTCCACAAGATGCTCCACCCTTGGATATGCTTATGGAAGGCCAGTTGAAGGTGGACTACATTGTCCTTTCTCATCTAAGAAAGTTGCCATCTAAGCTAAGCATATATGAAGCCCTTGCCCTATCCAAAGAGATGAGGGAATCACTAAACAAGGCTCTCCTTGATCTCAAAATATCCTTAGCTCAGCTAACCACTATAAGTGAGGAAGCACATTATACAAAAGAAGCCCAAGGGATCACCTCATAGATGAAGACCTTCTATTGGGGGAGTTGGATGACAACCATCCCCTCTACATTATAGTCAAACATGGACAGGTTTAGACTCACCAGGGTTCTCATGGATTCAGGTGCATCAGTGAACATTATGAATCTAATGACCCTTGCCTACTTGAAGATCCACATCTCTACACTCCGTGGAGATAAAATGATGTTGAGAGGATTCATGATCAAGGTGAGCGGGCTTTAGGTTCTATAGTGTTACCTTTGGAGATAGGTGATTGGAAGACTGAAGCCAAGTTCTACATCATTTATTAAAATACTTCATTCACTACTTTGCTTGGTAGGCCTTGGATACATTAGAACAAGATCATTCCATCCTCCCTTCATAAGCGCATCAAGTTCAGAAAAGATCAAATTGAATATCTTTTCAATGGGGATGAAAAGCCAATTTTACTTAAAGAGGTTGAGATTTATGAGGATGTGACCTACTATCTTTCTCAAAACACCCTTTCTCATGAACTTGGATAAAATTTAAATGCAAATACAAAAGCAAAAGAAATTGAAGCGAAAGAAAAGATAAAAGAAAATGAAAAGAAAAACAAAAGTCTAAATAAGAAAGGTTGAAGAAAGTAGATCCTCATATTACATTCCACCACGGTTCATTCCATCATATGGACATGTGTAGGATGGCTCAACCTCCACTAGAGGGAGAGAGGGTTGGAGGTGGGAGCCAATAGAGGTGTGTGTTCTAGTTCATAGAGTACCCTACTATTCACATAGACTTGGAATCTCGAGGATGAGTCAATGTGATTAGTATACCACAACCCTCGGGTTCCATTGGAGGTGACTTTTGATCTAGCCAGAGATGAAGAATAGGCCTCCAAGTAAAGCAAAGTATTCAAATTTGGTTTATATGAAACTGTTAGGTAGCAATTGGGAACCTTAGCTCTTACCTCACTTACATCTTAGAAAGTTGAAGGTTTAGTAGTTAAGAAAGTCCCTAAGTCTTCTAGTGACATGAAGCAAAAGAAGTTCATTTTGGGATCATCATCTTCAAGCCCTGAAGTTGATGTAGAGCTTGAGGAAGATACTTTTAAAGAATTAATGGAATTACCTTTTGAATTTTACTCACCTTGTGTTTAAAATCTTACACAGAAAGGTTTAGTTCCTCACACATGGTCCAAGCATAGGTTAGAATACTTTGAGAAGCTATGGAGCAACACAAGTAGGGAAACACAATCAAGAGCAGGACTAGGATTTGGTATAGTGGGACGAAGGTTATTGCCTAGTTGTTACCAACCATTTGAAGTCTGATAGGTTCTTCTCACACATCCCCAACTTTTATGGGAATGTGTGTTTAGAAACTTCAGATGATCTAGATGATCTCCAATTCAAAGAGGCACCACCAAAATTTGAAGAAGAAATTCATTCAACAATCGACAAGCTTAAAGAAATCAACCTCGGGATCGAATAAAAATCCACGCCCGACATAGAGCGGTTCATTGCTAAATTAAGAAGAAACCAATGACTTAGTTAGGCTATTTATTGAGTTTAAAGACTGCTTCGCATGGAGTTATGAAGAAATGCTCAGATTATCTCCTAATGTAGTTGTCCACAAGCTAGTAATAGACCATAACGTTACCCCTATTAGGTAAGCTCCTAGACACGTGCGATTAGAAATTGAACAATAGGTCATTTTTGAAGTCAAGAAATTGATCGATGTTGGATTCATCAGGGAAGAAAAATATCCTACCTGGTTAGCTAGTGTCATCCAAGTTAAGAGGAAGAATGGCCAAATTTGCACTTGTGTCAATTTTGGGGACTTAAATAAGGCATGTCCTAAGGATGAGTTTCCCCTTCATATACTAGAGTTAATGGTGGACATCACCTCATCTCATGCAATTTTATCTTTTATGGATGGATCATCTAGCTATAACCAAATCAAGGTGTCTCCTAAAGATGAAAAGAAACACTACTTTTAGAACCCTGATCATAATCTTCTATTATAGGGTCAAGCCTTTCGGCCTTAAAAATGTTGTTGTTACATACCAATGGGCCATGACTCAGATCTTCAATGAACTCATCCATCATCAAATTGAGTGCTACGTTGATGATCTAGTAGTCAAGAGCAGAGAAAAGGATAACCAGCTCTTTAACTTGAGAGTAGTTTTCAAACAGTTGAGATAATATATCCTTAAAATGAATCCCCTGCAGTGTGCATTCAAAGTCTCTTTAAGGAAATTCCTTGGGTTTGTTGTTCGACACCAGGGAATAGAAATAGATCCTGAAAAGATTAAAGCTATCTTAAAAATACCACCTCCTATGAGTTTGACTCAACTCAAATCCATTCAAGGATGGTTGGCATATCTAAGATGATTTATCTCAACCTATCAGGAAGATGCAAACCATTCTTAGCACATGTTAAAAAGGAAGCCAAGTTCAAGTGGGATGATAAGTGTCAGCATGCCTTTGAAGATATCAGGCAATACTTGGTGAAGCCGTCGGTTCTTGCAGCCTGTATCCCATGTAGGCCACTCATCCTATACGCTATTGTAATGGATGACTCACTCGGCACTCTGTTGGCCCAAGCAATTGAAGAAGGAAAGGAAATTGCACTCTACAACCTCAACCATCGTCTGATTCTTACTGAAGCAAACTATCCACCTATTGAGAAACATTGCCTAGCTTTGATCTTTGCATCTCAGAAGCTATGATGCTATATGCTTTCTCATAAGGAGAACTTGATCTCTCAAATCAATCCACTATAGTATCTCATGACATAGCCAACACTTTCTGGATGTTTGGCTCATTGGTCCATGATTCTGTTGTAGTTTGATATCACATTCATACCCCTTCGTGCAGTAAAATGACAGGCACTAGCAGATTTCTTAGTAGCATGCCCACTTCCTACTGATTCTCCGCTTAGTGATGATCTCCCTGATGAACAAATCATGAACATAGGAGAGGCCAACGACTACTGATGGGAGATGTATTTTGATGGTGCTGCTTCTTTTCTTAAAGGCGAAGCACCATGATCTATTCTCCCAAGAAAGGTAGGTGTGGGGATAGTTCTTCTAACTCAAAACCATGATGTGATGAGATTCTCATACTATCTTTCCAACCCCTGTAGTAATAATAAAATTGAATATGAGGCTTTAATTGTTGGTCTAGAGTTAGCCATCACTATCAGTGTCAAGAGCATCAACATCTTTGGGGATTCTCAGTTGCTCATCAACCAGATTGTCGGGTCCTACTAGGTTCTCAAACCCAAGCTCCGTCAATATTACAAGTATACTATGAAGCTATTGGCCCAAATTTTTGAAGTCACCATCTACAAGGTTCCCCGAGCATAGAACGCAGCAGTAGATGCCTTGGCCAAACTTACCAAAGAATTGGCATGTTCAAAAGATGTGTCCATTGCAATAAGGGTCCAAAATAGAAAAATCTTATCCCTATTGATGCTAAACTCATCGAGAGACTTTCTCTTGAAGGGGAGGTTGTTGTTGCCAAAATGGACAAGGAGCTAGATTGGAGGCAACCATTCATAGATTACTTGAACATTGGTAAACTACCTTAAGAGAAATAACAAGCCCATCAGGTGAAACAGAGAGCTCTCTCCTACACTCTCGTTGATGGTACCCTGTACCATCGATCCTTTGACCAGATGAGGTTATGTTGTTTGGACAAACATAGCCCATGGCATTATAACTGAGGTACATTCAGGTCTTTGTGGAGCACATCAATCTGGCCTAAAAAAGAAGAGGAAGATCAAGCGACTTGGAAACTATTGGCCTTCTATGATCGTAGATTGCATGGATGTAGCTAGGAGATGCCATTAGTGTCAGGTACATGGTTTGGTCCTCCACAAGCCACCCAACATTCTACACCCTACATTGGCTTCATGGCCATTTGAGTGTTGGGGTACCGACATTATAGGTCCGATCGATCCTTCTTCTTCCAAGGGGCATCGGTTCATCTTAGTTTCCACTGGCTATTTTTCTAAGTGGGTGGAAGCCATCCCACTTAGAGAGGTCACAGCTTAGCATGTGCTTTAGTTTTTCAAGAATCATATCGTATATAGGTTCAGGGTGCCTTAATGAATTATATCTGATAATGACACTCTATTCAAAAGCACGAAGATCAATAGTTGTGCCAGAAGATATGGTAAAGATTGGAGATACTCTACCATCTACTACCCAGGGCAAATGGCTTAGCAGAAGCATTCAACAAAACTCTCATCCAAATATTGAAGAAAACTATTGATGATAACAAATGATAGTGGCATGAGTAGTTGGTTGAATCCTTGCGTGCCTACCACACCACATACCAAACTCCAACTTAGTCTACCCCATTTTCCTTTGTGTATAGGTCTGAAGTCGTTCTTCCTTTAGAAGTTCAACTCCCATCACTAAGGATAGCATTGGGTAACAAGATCACTATAAAATATAATGAAAAGTTTCAGTTAGAAGAGCTCGAAGGTTTGCAGGAAAGTCTCCTATAGGCGTGCCAAAATCTCGAGTTATACAAGGCCAAAATGATTCAAGCTCACAACAAGTTGGTCCAACCTAGGTCTTTCCAAGTAGGAGAACTTGTGTTAGTATTAAGAAGACCAATTTTTGCCCATCAAAAGATGGGAGGCAAGTTTGAACCCACTTAGGAAGGCCCCTATGCTATAGAGAAGGCCTACCAAGGAGGATCTTATCAGCTTATTGATTGTAAATGGGAACACCTGATGCTTCCAATTAATGGGCTCTATCTAAAGAAATATTACCCTTGACATAAATCATGTTTGAAGATAATCATTAATAAAAGGAATAAAATTTGATTCCATTCACCAAATCTTCTCTTCTTTTGAAGTGTTGTTTGCTTATCTTGTGTGGAGAAAAATTCTTATAAAGGGAGTCGCCTTCCAAATCTGTTGGTAAAAAATAAAAGAGGCAAACACCTATATAAAAACTTATCTTTGTAAGATGCCATGCAGATTCGTAGATGTACTTACTCAGGTGATCAGATACATCATCAAGGTATAGTGTTCTATCTCAAAATATAGAAGTCACTACCCTTTAATGGAACCAATCACCTTAATAAGGACTCCTAAGAACGATGGGTCTTCATATGTACTAGAGATTCTTCCCCAACTTCACATGGAAAAGTAAAGTAGGGTTTATTTAAATCGGGTTCATTAAGTTCCCTACAGGGGCAAGCCCCCATAGTTAATTACATCCTAAGAGATGGGATCCCTTAGAAAAACTCTTGATTAAGGTAAATGATCATTGTCTTTGAAGATTTCAATAGGGAAGGACTATCAATCATTTGTTTTATGTTTTGAGGATCAAATGAGATTGATCAAAAGAGGGAGTTATTATCAAAGTCAAAATGAAAGATAAGTAGGAGATGCCCGCGATGTTAGGAAACCTAGCGAGCTTCCCAAACTATCTTAAAATTGGGCTTTACATTTTGGAAATTGATTTAGTTTATTTGAGTTATATTTTTCATTAGAATTTTAGGGCTTAAGATTCCTTAACACAAGATTAAGGAAATTCCTCAGAGGTGAGGAATTATACTTATGGCCCACAAAGAAGAAAAGCAACCTCAGAACCTAAATCTAGGGAGCTTCGATGAGGGTGCACAAACTAAATCTAAGGTGAAAAATGGGTAATTGGTTTGCCTCCACAAGAGAGGACAAACCACCCAGGACAACTTACAACCTTTGGGGTGGTTAACTAACTCCTACAATTTTAAATATATGTAGGCAAGTATTTATGCTTATGCAAGATAGCTAGGCTATTTTTATTTAGAAAGAGACTAAGTCGAGGAAAACCATGCCACTTAATGCAAAACTAAACAAATCATCAATCAATTTATAAAGCTAATCGCAAAAAGAATAAATGGTCATTTGTGGTCGGGCACCACCGAATAAACCCGGAAATATCAAATATGGGTATTCGAGCTCTACCCTTATACAACCCAGATTACAAATGAATATTACATTTAAGTAAAGGAATTCATTATTATGGGGGTCTTCAAGCTTTATTCTTCTTTCTTCTTTCTTTCTTCCTTCTTTCTTTCTTCTTTTGGTTTCTCTTTTGGAAGGTTGGATGGTAGATGCTCCAATGCTTCACATGGTGCTTAAGATAGGATCATATGACCAATGTTCATCCTAATCCTCACAAAAAATCATTCCAAAATCCTACTTATACAAATTTTTACATGAAATGGGAAAGTAAAAATCTAACTAACTCCTACAAAATAAAGGTTAGTTAAATCACACCACATAAATCCCAAGCATGTATATTGGACTTATTAGCCCACACATGGGTAATTAAGTCCACATGGCCTATGGATTATTATTAGGGGTATAAGCACCTACAAGAAAGAAGGATTTATATTTTTATTTATGATAGCGCCCCATGAGCACAATCCTCTACAGAAATAAATAGTTAGGCTAAGCATGTCCTACCATTCATTCTACAAGCATACACCCTAACATCTAGTCTAAAAAATTCATCACAAAACAAAACATAAGATATAACCATGCACTGACCTAGCCTAACGCTAGAAGTGGTGACTTAGGCCAATGTGTGTGCTTTAAAGGTTTGTGTGGTATGCTTAGCTTAGGGCTTTAGTTTAAATTTTCTAAGTGTGAAGAACATGTTCAACCTAGAGGATGGTTACATTTAAGTTTTTTAAGTATTTTGGATTAATTTTATTTCATGTTTTAATTTGGTTTAAATGAAATTTATAATTAATTACTAAGTTATGAAGAGAGGGAAAGAGAAGAGAACTTCTCTTTTTTTTTCTATAACCTTAAGTAATTTCTAAAGTGGATTCACATTTTAGTTTCATTTAGGTGAATGTTTTGATTACATCTTTTAATCAATCCTAAGTTTAGATCAACCCTAAAAACCCTATTCAAAAAGAAAGGCATTTTAAGATTAAATAAAATAAATTAAAATTCACATAACACACATTACTTCATTTCTTTCTCAACATATATAACATGCATATGGATGGACCCTAAGCATATCTATACATGCAAATGAAAGTAGTTAACAGACTTTATGATGCATGCTAAGTAATAAATTAGGAAAATTTAGAAGTTGAATATGCATGATTTTTCTTAAGTTAAAAAGGTTTTCCTTATCCAAAATTTCACACACATACATGAAAGTAAGAAAGACATAATTGTGTACAACGCCATTGTTAACCAGAGGTGTAAGGTACAAGATCTACTTTGGGCTACTTAAAGCCTCACAACCTCGGGGTTGTCTAGACTAATATACCACTTTCCTTAAGTACAAACATGTATGTAAAAGAAATGAAATGGAAAAGGAATATGCAAAAGTTGTTTAGTGGATTCATTTTTATTTTTGCAATTTATGTATGTAAGTGTAGGTAACCCTTCTTAGATGGTGGCATAAGGATGAATAGGATATAAAATTAGGTGAGCATTAAGTTCGTTTCAAATGAACCTTATGTCTCACCGAACTTCCTATTCAAAACTATACCAACCTAGGAAAGAAAGGAAACCTTTACTAAGTATACCTTTATAATATTTACATGCAAGCTTATAATTAATGTATAAGAAGAATAATTTCAGATTTGATATTTTATTTATAAGTTTTGAAAATAATTTGGATTTAGTAGTGATAATAGCCACTCATATTTTACTTTAGCTAACACATGCACATTTGACATAAAGTAAATAGTTTCATTTTTTTTAAATTTAAAACATGAAATTATGAATGCATGACTCACATGACACACAACTTAACATGTTTGGAAAGATCCAAAGTAATGAAATATGTAAATAACTTTACTTAAATCTAAAGACATTCTTAAGAATAAGAAAATTTAGAATAAATCAAAGTGAATTTCAAAAAAAAAATTTGTTTAGTTTGAAGTTTGATTTAATTTTGAAAAGGTGAGATGCGTTTGTTGTTCCTAACTCATTCCCACATGTGTTTTGTATTTTTGTTTAATTTTTAGACAATTAGATCTATTTTTAAGCATTGATTAGGTAAGGTATGAATTAAGTGGCTTAATTAACCCTAACCTACACCACCTTAGAAGAATTAACTAAGTAATTATGAGCCATGAGATGACATAAAAACCACAAGGAATTTAAATTTGCAATGCACCTAATAATAAAAAAGATCTAATGTAATTTGGCTCACAATTAAAAGTTAATTAAACTAAGAGATTAGCTTAAGTACTTTTAAAAGTCCATTTCACACATGTGAATTGGGTTTTAATTTCCTTAATTAAACTTAGGCTATTAAACACCTAAGCATCTACCGAAGGTAGGTTAATTAAGTTCTGGAACTTTTCAAAATTTTTGAAAATTGATTGAGGGGATAATTAATGAATTAACCCTTAATAAAAAGGAGATTAAGGAGAGAAAATGGGGCTTTAGGAAATAGCTTTGGCGAAATGCTCTAAAATTATTTGATAAACCTCCTACTTTCCAAATTTGACCTTAATCAACCTTAATTACAAGTTAAATCCATTAATCATGCCCTAATAACCCTTAATTACATGAAAGGAATAATTAAGGAATGAAATAGAAAATTCCTCAATTGAGCCCTCAATAAATCTCAAGAAAATTAGGGGAGGCATAAGTCATCCCTTAAAATGAATCCTAGAAATTTAAGATTAATTGATTACCTAATTAAAGGATAATTAACTAATTAAGACTCCTAAAGAAACCCAAATTTAGTGAAAAGGGTAATTCAAAATCCATTGAAATTATTTTTAAAATACCCTAGATGAAATTATCTTTCCATCGCATTTTTCCATGTATTTTTTTTGTTTTTCTGTGAAGAGTTATGAATTTTAGAAGTTCTATGGATTAATTAGGAATTAATTAGGCATTTAACTAATCCCTAATCTTCAGCTCACCACACATGGTGGCGATGCTTTACATCATCGCGTGAGGGGTTGACTTAATATCACATCCCAATGGCGGTAAAACTAATATCCTCGATCGTTCGATCAAAGATCAGATGGCTAAGGATTTACTTGTGGTTTATAAAGGATAAATGATTTTTGAAATGTGGTAAATAATCTCAACATCCATTTAAAATGTGTGGATGGATGGCTGATATGAGAGCCAAGTTCTTCTGTGAGGATTAATGGAGACCATCCATGATCTAAAGGGAGATCCAAGTCCAATCTAGCATGGAATCATACAAAAATCAATCCACACCATCTAAAGATGAAGAGCGACAAATCCAACTATCAAAATTCGATGAGGTAAAAGTTTCTTTCATAAAGCTCTACACCACATCGAGTTGAGTGATCAAAAAATTTCATACCTCATCGGAGGTGATCACTGGCGCTTGAGATCAATAAGGTAGCTTCATCTGGTGGAAACAAAGCCCAGTTGAAATTCCTAGGCATTGGGATTGAGTGGATCAATGGGTAGACCAACACCACTTCACTTGGGCTTCAACTTTGATCAACTTGAGCTATTCCTTACTATGGGAACTCTGAGCTTGGAAAGTTGACTTGATGATGAGTGTGCAAGTGTAAGTGGATCGAGATCAAGTATGGAGGAAGTTGGCTAATGGATTAAGATCCCATATTTCTCACTGTGCAAAAACTGAGAATTAGGAAATTCAAATCCTATCTAAGAAGCTTGAGAATGCTCTGAGATGGCTTTCCAGGTTCTCGATGAGTGAATGAATTGAAATTTCATTGAATTAGAAGGAGTATATCTCCCCCTATGGAAATTTCATGGCCGACACCTCCTTTACCATTTTGATCCAATTGCTGAGATTGGAGAGTTTGTTTTGATGGTTTTGAGTGTACACATGGTCAGTTTGATCCCTTGAGTGGATTGCCAACTTCCTATGTGCTAAATTTGAGCTTAGGAGGAAATTTGAAAACTCAATTTCAAACTATGTGGTCGGGTTTGGTTTATGGGCCAAATGAGCCGAACCAAACCCATTAGGTTGGGTGCACCACTCATCACTAAGTCCCCTTGAGCTTTTAGGAAAGCCTCAAGTGACTATGAAGAGGGTATGACCAAAATATCCATGGGTAGGCCAAAATTTGTTCTATGGCCTAGGGGTAAAATGAACATTTTGCTATTTTTTTTTCACTTTGGACATGTTGGGTATGTGGAGAAACTAGGATTGGCCAAGTTTCATTGAATTTGGAATCCATTTGATAGGGTTTGGCTCATGTTGACCCATTTAGGTCAAAATGGGTCAACTTAGGTCAAGTTGACCAATTGGTCAAATTGGGTCAAACCAAGGGTTGGGTCAAGTTCATATGACCATTTGAAATGTTTTGGTGGCTTTGGTTAGGTTCAATTTGGTATATTTTTGGTTTTAGCTCATATGACTTCATTTAAGTCAAATGGGTCAAGTTGACCTATTTGACCCATTTGGCCTATTTGAGGTAGGTCAAGGGTATTTTTATGTTTGGTTAGTCATATGAAGTGGATTGGTACCTTTGTTTCCAATCAATTTGGGTTAAGTTCAATTTTGGCTCAACAAGACCCCTTTAGGCCATGTTTGGTCCAAGGTCAATTAGGCTAGGTTGGGTCTAGTTGGCCAATTGAGACTTTGGTCAAGTTCTACAAATGATTTGGAATGGACTTGACCCATTGGTTTCAATCAATTTAGCTTAGATCAAGTTTTGACATATTTTGACCCTTTAGGTCAAAATGGTCAGCTTGGGTCAAGTGGGCCAATTGGTCTAGGTTAGGCTCAAATGTTGTCTTGGTCAAGTTTAAACATAAGTCATGAGTGAACTTAGATCAATGGTTTCAATCAATTTGGCCTATGGTGGAATTTGGCTATGTTGGGTTTCATTTTAAGTTAAGTGTAGACTTGGTCAATCTTAGGTTTGACTTGGTTTGACCCAATTTGATTTATTGATCATCCCATGATGATTGTCGATCATTATGAGAGAGAGATATGAGTTTGATTCAATACAATTTGGTTAGGATCAAAAGTTGGCTCATAAGGGTACTTTAGGTCACTTTGGGTTCAGTAAGCCTAAGTGGGTCAAATAGCTTGGTCAAAGCTTGATTTGAACTTGATTGATCTTGTCCATGGACTCATGATTGAAATATAAATCCATTTACAAGTGATTTGAAGTCAAATGGGTTTTGATCCATTTGAAAATTTCATATTCAAAGGAAGAATATGAAAGGGTATTGGGTTTGATTTTGATTTGATTGATTGTTTGATTGAGGATTTATATATAAGCTCATGATTGTAGGATTGATTGAACCATGAGAGAAAATCAAGGGTTTGGCTTGATTTGAAAGTGATTTGGCTAAGTTCAAAATTTTGACTTGAAAGGCTTAGATTGGATTTCGAATAGATTTGAGTTTGATTTTTGGAATTGATTTTGATTGTTTGAATTTAAAGTTCATTTATATATGTGAATATAAATGAGAATATAAATTGATCATGAGAAAATTTCAAGGATTTGAAAGAGTTTAATCATGATTTGAGGTTAAATCCATTAAAGGGAATTTAAAGGATTTACAGAAAATTTTAATTTGAAATTTTATTTTTTTTGAATTGGATTTAATTGATTTATATTTATATTTCATTTATATATGATAATATAAATGAGAATACAAATAAGTTTTGAGAAAATCGCATGGATTTGAAATGGTTTGATTGAAGTTTAGGTTAAATCCATTAATGAAAAATTAAAGGATTTAAGGGTCAAAATTTAAATTGGAATTTAATTTTGCCATTGATTGATTTATATTTATATTTCATTTATATATAAGAATATAAATAAGAATATAAATAAGTTTTGAGAAAATCCTAAGGATTTGAATAGGTTTGATCAAGATTTAGAGTTGATTTTGGTTAAATCATTTAATGAAAAATTAAAGGGACTTAAGAAAATTTTTATGAATTGACTTGGAATTTTGAATTTTATTTGATGGGTTTGAATTTATATTTCATTTATATATGAATATAAATGAGAATATATATGGATCATGAGAAAATCTCAAAGATTTGAATAGGTTTAGATCATAGTTTTGGCTATGTCTTTAAGAAAGGGTTAAGGACTTAGAGAATTTAAACTTTGAAATTTTTGGTGGATTTTGATCATGAGTTTCAATCATAAGCTTTTAATCATGGATTTAAATCATGGAATTGAATCATGGAATTGATTTGGAGTTTTACTTTAAGGAGGGAAAGTGAGGAATGATCTAAGCTAAGGGTAGGAAATATCCTAACACCCCTAAGGCATGACCTATTCCTATGGTTAACTCTTCTAAGTCTTCTAGGACTATGGGAGTGTCCACCTAATCACTAGATGTGTCTTAAGATTAAGGAACTCTAAAAGTCTAAGAGGAATCCTATGACTGAGATAGAGGTGTTGAGATCTTATTCTAAAAATGAGGTCAACAAAGGGTGCCCATAGGTGTGGTGTGACCCAAACATCATGATTTGACAACAATCAACAACACTAAGAGATCTAACTAATAGAAATAATCTTATCCTTCAAGGAAAGAAAGAATCTAGAACTTAGTAATGGCTCTATGTCAGACATAAGAGAGGAAGAAATCCACTAAGGGATCATATGTGAACCTTCCATTAGGGAAGAAGGTTCAAGTCATCTACAAGGAGATGAAAGGTTTGATTCGATATGAATCTTACTACGGAAAGATCTCTACTAGGAGAGAGGGTTGAATTTGTTTCAAATTTTATTAGGTTAAAATTTTTAGGAAGAACCTTATTGGTTTGTGATGGGTTGTACTGAATAGGAGCCAAGGAGGGTAAGACCTAATTCAAATTTACCAATCCAAAGAGGTAGTCTACTAAGCACATAGTAGGACTAACCAACCAAAGAGATGCCTTTTGGTATGCAGTGATTGTACTAGGAAGAAAGCGTAGTAGACTTACATCCTCTCAAGTAAGGACCAGTTGATGGGGTAATCTTTTGACAAGGAAATAGATTGAATTATAAATATTGATGAATGCCAGATTTAGATCAAAATAATCAAGATTGATTTCATTTTTCAAATTTTTTTGTTTGGAATATGATGGTTCCCATAGGTTTGCGATAACGAGTAGGGGCACATGGTTCTTTTCTACAGAAGAAAGACACCACATAAGTTTAGGAATATTTTCTTTAGTTGATCAAATATATCATTAAGGAATAAGCATATTATCTCAAAAGATAAACATGCTCTCATGTAATGGATTAGATCATTTCAATAAAAGACTCCTAAGGCTAATGGGTCTTTCGTGTACCAAAGTATTTTCCCTTGAACTACATGGAAAAGTAGAACATGGTCTATTTTATCCACGGATCATGGTTCCCTATAAAGGCAAGCCTCTATAGTTATTACATCTTAGGAAGGGTCTCTTAGAATATTCTTGATTAAAGAAATAAGTGGTTATTCTAAAGACTAAAGTAGCTTTCAAAGGATTGATTTTGAGATATTCAATTGGGAGAGGTCCAAATTGGAGAGAGTTATTTTCATGAGTCAAATGGGAAAAAGTAGGAAATGCCTATTAATACTTGGATGCCCAACATACATTTCATCTATCTTGATTGGTTTAGGATTTAGTTTTAGAATTCAAGTTATCATTTTCTTAGAAATCTAGGACTTAGACTCTAGTAGCACAAGACTGCATAAATGCCTAGGGTTGAAGACTTATTCCTAAAGGATGCTTCAAAACCTAGTCTACAAGTGCTTTTGACACATGTCAAATGTTTGACCTAGTTCTATCCTTGGGAATCATTGGTCATTCTCCTCACTTGAGGGAACTAACCTATCGACTCTTAGACTTTACACAGAGATATAACACCACCTAAGCATTTTAAAAAACCATGAGGCTAAGTCATATGAATGCAAGATGGCTGGATACAATTTTAGGAAAGAAATCTATAAACCTAGACTTACTCACCCAGATTATGTAGGTTATGAAGATGCATCTAACTAATGCATATTTTCAAATTTTTATAATTTTGACTCGATTCATTTAGGTCATAGGAATACAATTTATGCCTGCATGCAAATAGAAAAAGATTATGGGCCAAATTAGAAATAGAAGAAACTTATTATAGGCTCTCAAAGGTCAAACTGGTTCTCTAGCAAGGATGGAAGTCCTTCATTACTCAAGAGTGAAACAATATGATTTATGCATGATATTAAAACATCCAGCTAAGGGGTTGCTACATATTTTATCATTCTTTAATACCTAAGCTTTTATATGAAGATTATGAGTTGTATTTATTTTTATGTTTCAATTGATTTAGTTGGGTAGAAAATTTAGTTTATCTTATTAGCCTACATCGGGCATACATCACGGCAAACATAGCAAACCTAAGAAAAGCATGATGTTTTATTGCACCCAAAATAACTCAAGCAAAATTAAATTATATAAGAAAAAGGCCAATCACGGTAAGATTTTCTGTACACTAAGAAAGAAAAATGGGCTAGTTTACCTTAGAACTACAAGTTGATCTATGGGTCTTTTTTTTTCCAAGGACCACCACACCATCTCTAGTTGGGTCAAGTGTCTTGCTAATCCTGGACCCCATAGATCCTAATTCTAAGCTCAAATTTACATTTAAAATTTAAAAGATATCCACAAGCTAAAGCGGATGTTAGGAAATATACACAACACACAAAGTAGTTTATATTTCACAAACTTACGGGCTTAGCATTATTTACTTGAAGCCCACTCTGTGTTTATATACTATGTTGAGATTTTTTAGCACCTAAAGCAAACAATAATTTTATGATTTATTTATCACAATGATCCCATTAACACAGTCCCCTACAAAAATAGTGTCAAATCTAGAAAGAATGTCCTAACATCCAGTCTAATGAACAAACAAGCCTAGGCATTTAGTCTAAAGCAATACACCAAACAGACATGTGAAGCACAACATAACATTTCACAGGAGATTAAAAGAAAATAATATAATGATCTAACTTAGATCTAGAGTCCATGACCTAAATGATTTAGTGTGTGTAGAAGTGGGGTTTGTGTGGCAAAGCTTTGCTAGGCCTTTAAGTTTAAGTTTGAAGTTTGAAGTTTGAATTGGTTTAGTTTTTATCATTGGTTGGTTTCAACTCAAATGACTTAATGATTTAATTCCCATTTTATGTTCATTTTATTTGGTTAAAGTTGTATAGGTTTTCAAGAATGAAGAATGGAATGATTCCATTTTTGGATGGAGCTCTTTCCATTCAACATCCTAAATCCTAATGAAGTTTCCAAAAGTCTAACTAAAATCTTTAAATATTTTAATTAATCATTTTGATTTTATTTATGTTTGATTTTGATATATGTTATTTCATTTGTTTGATTTGAATTATTTGATTTAATTTGTTTGATTTATTTCATTCTGAATTAAGTTATATGGATTTCATTTGATTTGGCTTATGTTAATTTAAAGAGTTTGATTTATGTTTGATTTTATTCAATTTAACTTAAGATATTAAATCATGGATTTGTAAGCATAAGGTTTAAATTTATTAATATGAATTAATACCTTAGGTTTGTTGATAGATTATTCTTAATCTGATTTAACTAACCTAGGTTTTAGATTCTTTATTTAAGTTCATTAAGGATGAGTGGTTTAATTAAACTTAAGTTGTTTAATTATGTTTGAATTTCATTAAGTATTGATTTTCTTAAAATTTTGATATTTGATTAAATTCTTTGACTTAAGAAGTTTTGAAGAATTACCCTAAGTATTTCTGATGTTTATTTCAAATTAATTCAATTTATTTGTTAATTCAATGAATTAATGATTCTCCTTAATTATTATTTAGTTCATATTAACCTAGAGATTTGAAAAATCAAGAATTCCAAATTTATAAACCAATTGGGTTTGAGATAATTATGGCAAGTGGGGCTACATGCCAATTTTATGTTCTTAAAGTTGTAGCTTTATTAGATATGTAATTAGGGTGTAATTAAAGTTTTAATTATTTTATTAAAACCTAAATTAAGCCTAATTTATTAAGATTAATTTTGGGATCTTATTTTTCACTTATTCTTCACTGAAATACCTTTCGAATGACGGTTTATTAATAATTTTTAGTTAATTGGTTGATTTATTATGATTTAATTAAATTCATGTCATTTAATTGAATTATGTAATTCTTTTAATTACCCAATTGAGTTATTTAGTGATTTATTAGGTTCATATAGGTTTGATTAGGTTCAATTAGTATTCTGATATTCATTAATATTTATTATGTTGATTTAAGGTTATTAGATTAAAGTTTTCTAATTATTTCATTAAAGGGTAATTAATTTAAAGGTTAATACACATAAAATTATAATTTCCCTTGAATTCAGAGAATTAAAGCCCCAAAAATTTTCATATGGTATGTTTTAAGCTTAATTTCATTTCCCCAAAATTTCAAACTAATTGAATTATTAATTTGAGAGTAATTGGGGTTTAATATTTTTTAATTAAACTCAAATTAAGGGAAAATTACCAAATAAAAATTGGGGATTTTAATTTCGATAGATTCCTTTCATCAAGATGAATCTAGAGAACTTTTATTTGTAATTTTTTTATTTTTCTTTAATTTTATATGATTTTTTGAAGTTTTCAGAATTTTTTAAAATAATTAATCCATTATTTATCTAATCCTAATAGTTTTTAAGTGGGGAGGGTCCCACGCTGCTTTGTTAAAGAGTGGGATCATTTACGGACCATCTAATCAAAGATTGCATGGTCTATACTAATCTGATGCGATGGAGCGTGTCAGATTATATGAGATGGTCCACATATGGGATTTTGAAAATGATAGGAATGAAATGATTGGGGTTAAATCATCCCGTGGTCATAAGAATTTTGATGGTGCACCTCGATAATGATTGGATAGTGAGTATTGCGGTCCTTAAGGAATTTAAATCAGATCATGCACCTAGATCAGGACCGTTTGATTCAAAACACGGATCAGACGACAAAGAGCTCTTCTCCTACATTTCTTGCGGTAGCCGAGAATCATCCGACTTGGTTTGCTAATATCTTTTGATATAGGTAATGAAATCATGCAATTTCAAATGCTACACGATTGTGGAAAGAAATCTTATGATTCTATATGGTTGGATTAACTTGAAGATCACGTTTCTTATGAAAATGATCAAAATCAAATTGCTTAAGAGAAATGAAGGCTGTGTTAATAGCATGCCTTGATACGTTGCTCGATTGGCTTCGAAATTGATTCCTATAGCTTTAATTCTTCGAGAGATGATTGTGTGCCAATGGAATCAAGTTGTCTCCATGTAAATTGCTTCCTAAACTGAGCCTTAGCTTGCAAATTTTAGTTTGGTCATTCTCTGGCTTCTCATCACCAAACAAAGGTGAGTTCGGGCTCGATTTGGATTGCCTCAAGCCATAGAACGTGTGTGTGCCTTCAATTTGGGGTGATTCCCTCATTTGGATTTCAACATTAGAGGAGCTCGCTTTTGCACTATTCACCACCTTTTTGGTGGTCAATTGGTCGAGGGGAGGAGTTGAAACTTTTCTTTAACTCAGGGAGTGGTTTGGAATGAATTTGGAGAAGCCTCAAGGTTTACTTGATTTTCCATTTTGATCTCTCTCTCTCTCCTCTTCCTTCTTCATTTCTTCTTATTTCCTTGGAAGCCAAATCCTTGTTGGCTTTTCCTTGCTTAACTGCCTCCTTCACTTGAAGGAAACCATCTTTCATTAGGAGATGGTATGGAATGAGGATAGAAAGAAGTGGAAGAAGAAAATTGGCATTTTTCTTTCTTCCCATTTTCCATTTTTTTATTTCCCCTCTTTTTATTTTGCTTTTATTATTTCCATGAAATATGGCATTATCATCTTAGTTTGGACTAAAGTATGAAATGCCCTAATTAATCTTAAAATGTATTTGAGATTATATTTAATTACATTTGAATTGTCTTAGGGAATTTGAATCTAACCAAGTGCTTTGATTTTAACTTGATCCAATTCAAAATCAACTCAAGGGAATTTTTGAAATTAAATGTAATTTGACTTTTAATCATCTTGGATTGATGATTATTGATTGTTAATTTGATTAAATGATTTTGAATTTGGATGTTTGAGTTGATCCTAAGCCAAATAGGTTAGATCCAACCCAAGGTGGTGAATTTCATAATGTCCTAAGCATTGAATTAGGAGAATCCTATTTGAGATTAGGATCTCCTAATTACCAAATTAATCTCATTAGAAATGAGGTCAACAAGGCCATGGAAGCCTAGACCTAACTCAGATTTACAAATTAAAAGGGAGTCTTCTACCAACCACAAGGTAGGACTATCCAGCCAAGGAGAAATGTCTTTTGGTATACAATGGTTAAGTCTTAAAAAGAAAGCACGGGGACTCACATCTTCTATGGACAAAAAACCACTGGGGTGATTAGTTGCTTTAGAAAACAAATTAAACTTGACCTAGGGCTAACTATTGAGTGAATGCCACTGGGGGACTCAAATCACCTGAAGAATAATCAAGATTAATTTTCATTTTTAATTTTTTTTTGCTGGGTTCTATTGGTTTGCAATGGATCACACTGAGAAGGAGCTTATAGAAGCCTAGACCTATCTCAGATTTATTAAAATAAAGGGAGTAGCTTCCCGGCTAATGGGAGAGCTATCCAACCAAAGGAGTGCTTTTAGTTTGCAATGATCAATTGACGGAAGAAAGCTCAAGGGCTCACATCTTCCACTAAAAAATACCACTAGGGTGATCTGTTGCTTTGGGCAACAAATCAAACCTAACCTAAGATTGCCCGTCGATTTACGATAATCATGCTAGAAAGAATGCATCATAGTATTACATTTTTCAAAGCAGAATGATTGTCGAGGTAACCTGCTTGTGGTAAAATAGATTAAACCCGACTGGGGTGATTATGGGAGTGAGGGATTTATCTTAACTCAAATAGTCAGGCAATTCCTATAGGGAGTTCTGCTGACACTGCCCTGAAGATAGGATGTTTGCTTTGGTGAAGGGGCCCTTTGGAGGCTTGAATTCCTAATCCAAAAGAGATTTAATTTTTATTTATTTATTTTAGTTCATTTTATCATGGACCCTATTAGTTTGCAAGGGATCAAACTGAGAAAGAGCTTATATCAGCCTAGGCTTATCTCAGATTTAATGAACCAAGGGAGAATCTACGCATTCACTGAACAAATTTTCCAACCGTAGGGGTGGCTATTAGGAAAGGGGAATTGTCAATCCAAAAGTAACCCAAGTAGTATCTAGATGGGGTTGTAAATGACTTGATCCAACACCCCGGAGAAGATGACATGACTAGTCATAAATTCAATAAGTATTCAGTGGCCAACTCAAGAAGAAAGCACGGGGACTCATATCTGTTAAGATGGTAGTGGTGTACTCACTAGGTGAGTTGCTGTCAGCATAGTGAACATCAACCAACCTAAGGTACCCATCGATTTGCAATAATTAGCCTAGGAAGAAAGCTCGGGACTCACATCCTCCTATAGCAAAACTGATTGCTAGGATAGTCTATCTTTGACTCGACAGGTGTTATCCGACCTAGGGCAACTACTGAGTGAATGCCACTGGGGGACTTAAATCAACTCAAAAGTAGTCAAAAGGAAAGGAGCTTTTGGGGGACTTATCCTAAACCTCAAATATGCTCAACCTAGTTAGAGCATAATGGCTAGTTCTGGAAGAAAGCACGGGGACTCACATCTTCTTAAATAAAGTCAACCATGAGGTAGCTTACTAGATAAGTAGTGAAGCATACCATACTAATAAGGTGCTCATTGGTTTACAATGATCAAGTTAGGGAGAAAGCCTGGGGACTCACATCCTCCAATGAAATGACCAGGGTGACATACTTGAGGTAGCATGTAACCTAAAAGCATGTGAGTGCCAGGGGGCTCCCACATCAAAATAGCTTGAGACAAAAATATTTATGTTTGTTGTTGTGCATGTGCTAAAGATAGGATGCCTCGGTGACTCTTACACCTACCTTAACACATTAGGGGGTTTGATGAAATGGTGCCTGAGATGGAAAATAATTCCACTAAGAAAGGATGCAGGTTCTCTCTATCTTAGTTATGCTAATCAAAATAGGATGCCTCTTGGGTTCTCTTACACCTATTCTAATAGCATTGGAGATTGTGTTCGTGTTGTGAAAGAGAGATAGGATGCCATTGGGGGACTCTTGCACCTACCCTAAACACATCACGGTGGATTTGCAAGATAAGCAAACAACACTTCGAAAGAAGAGAAGATTTAATGAATGGAATTAGATTTTGTTCTTTTAATAATGATTATTTTCAAATAAGTTTTATTCTATAGGTAATATTTCTTTAGATAGAGCCCATTAATTGGAAGCATCAGGTGTTCCCCTTTATAATCAATATGCTGATAAGATCCTCCTTGGTAGGCCTTCTCTATGATGTAGGGGCCTTCCCAAGTGGTTTCAAACTTGCCCCCATCTTTTAACGGGGAACAAATGGTATCCTTAGGACTAACACAAGTTCTCCTACTCGGAAAGACTTAGGGCAAACCAACTTGTTGTGAGCTTGAATCATTTTAGCTTTGTACAACTCGAGGTTCTAGCATGCTCATATGCGACTTTCCTCCAAACCTTCGAGCTCTTCTAACCGTAAATTTATATTATGCTCTGTAATGATCTGGTTACCCAATGCTATCATTGGTGATGGGAATTGAACTTCTAAGGAATGCGACTTGAGACCCATACACTAAGGAAATGGTAGGAGTTGGAGTTGATGTGTGCGGTAGGCCCAAGCTTCAACCATCACTTTGTTCATTTGTATCATCAAGAGTCTTCTTCAATATCTGGATGAGAATTTTGTTGAATGCTTCTGCTAAACAATTAGCTCTAGGGTAGTAGATGGTGGAGTATCTCCAATCTATACCATGTCTTCTAGCGAAGCTGTTGATCTTCGTGCTTTTGAATGCAGTACCATTATCGGATATAATTCATTGAGGAACCCCAAACCTATATTGATATGGTTCTTAAAAACCTGAAGCACATGGTGAGCTGTGACCTCTTCGAGTGGGATAGCTTCTACCAACTTAGAAAAGTAGTCGGTAGCAGCTAAAATGAACCAAAGCCCCTTAGAAGAAGGAGGATCGATTGGATCTATAATGTCGATACCCCAACACTCAAATGGCCATGAAGCTAAAGTAGAGTGTAGAATGTTGGGTGGTTAGTGGAGGAGCACACCGTGCACCTGACATTGATGGCATCTTTTAGCTACGTCCATGCAATCTGTGATCATAGAAGGCTAGTAGTATCCAAGCCTTTTGATCTTTGACTTCATCTTCAGACTAGACTGATGCGCTACACATAGACCTGAATATACCTCAATTATAATACCATGGGCTTCATATTTTTCTAAATAGCTTAACCACATCTAGTCAAAGGACCATCAGTATAGGGTGCCATCAACAAGAGCATCGGAAAGAGCTCTCCGCTTCACCTGATGGGCTTGAGATTTCTCTTAAGGTAGTTTGTTGGTGTTCAAGTAATCTATGAACGGTTGGCTCCAATCCATCTCCTTGTCCATTTTGGCAACAACAACCTCCCCTTCAAGGGAAAGTCTCTCGATGAGTTTAGAATCAATAAGGGATAGGGTTGTATATTTTGGACCCTTATTAAAATGGACTCATCTTAGGACATGCTCTTTGGCAAGTTTTGCCAAGGCATCTACTGCGTTCTTGGGGAACTTGTAGATGGTGACTTAGGAATGAGCCAATAGCATGGTATACTCATAATGATGAGCTTGGAGAACCGTAGGACCCGGCAATCTGGTTGATGACCAATTGAGAATCCCCAAAGATGTTGATGCTCTTGACACTGATAGTGATGGCTAACTCCAAAGCGGAAATCAAAGCCCTCAGTTGTTGGTGCGGGGGTTGGAAAGATAGTATGAGAATCTCATCACATTGTGGTTTGAGTTAGAGAACTACCCTACGCTTTCCGGGACAATAGATCATGGTGCTTCACCTTTAAGAAAATAAGTAGCACCATCAAAATACATCTCCCATCGATAGTTTCCGACCTCATCTAAGTTCATGAATTGTTCATCAGGGAGATCGTCACTAAGCAGAGAATCAGTAGGAAGTGGGTGTACTGCTAAGAAATCAACTAGTGTCTGTCCTTTTACAACACAGAGGGGTACAAATGTGATATCAAATTGCAAGAGTATCATGGACCAATGAGCCAAACATCCGGAAAGCATTGGTCCATGTCATGAGGTACTATAGTGGATTGGTTCTTGAGATCAAGTTCACCTTATGAGAAAGCATATAGTGTTGTAGCTTCTGAGATGCAAAGATCAAAGCTAGGCAATGTTTCTCAATAGGTGGATAGTTTGCTTCATAAGGGATTAGATGATGGCGGAGGTAGTAGAGAGTGCTTTCCTTCCCCTCATCATTGGCTTGGCCAACGAGTGAGAGTGATGGCACGGGATAAGGGCTAGAGCTGGCGGCTTCACTGTATTTTGATATCTTCAAATGTGATCTGGCACTTATTTTCCACTTGAACTTGGCATCATTTTTGACAAGTGTTGAGAATAGCTTGCATCTCCCTGATAAGAATGAGATAAAGTGTCTTAGGTACACCAGCCGCCCTTGAAAGGATATGAGTTGAGTTAAACTCTTAGGAAGTGGCATTTCTAAGATGGCTTTAATCATTACAGGATCTATTTCTATTCCTCTATGTCAAATAACAAACCCAAGGAATTTCCCTGAAGCAATTCCAAATGCATACTTCAGGGGATTCATTTTGAGGTTATATTGTCTTAGCCATTCTGAAACTACTCTCAAGTCAAAGAGGTGGTCTTCCTTTTCTAAGCTTTTGACTACTAGATTATCAACGTAGCACTCAACCTCATGATGGATGAGTTTGTTGAAGATCTGAGTCATTGCCCGTTGGTATGTAGCACCAACATTTTTAAGGCCGAAAGGCATGACCCTATAATAAAAGATTCTGATCGGGGTTCAAAAAGCAGTGTTTCTTTCATCTTCAGGAGACATCTTGATTTGGTTATAGCTAGATGACCCATCCATGAAAGAGAAGACTGCATGAGATGAGGCAATGTCCACCATTAACTCTGGTATAGGACGAGAAAACTCATCCCTAGGACATGCCTTGTTTAAGACTCTAAAATTGACGCAAATGCGAATTTGGCCATCCTTCTTCTTAACTAGGATGACACTAGCTAACCAGGTAGGATATTTTTCTTCCTTGATGAAACCATCATCGATCAGTTTTTTGACTTTAGAAATGACCTGTTGTTCAATTTCTAATCGCATGCATCTAGGAGCTTGCTTAATAGGGGTAACATTAGGGTCTATTGCTAGCTTGTGGACTGCAACACTAAGAGATAATCCATGCATTTCTTTATAACTCCATGCGAAGAAGTCTTTAAACACAATTAATATCTTAACTAAGTCATTGGTTTCTTCTTCATTTAGCAACAAACTGATGTACGTTGGGCGAGGATTTTCTTTTGTCCCGAGGTTGATTTCTTTTAGCTTGTCGATTATTGAATGATCTCCTCTTCAAATTTTGGTGGTGCCTCTTTGACTTGGAGATCATCTGGATCATTTGAAGTTTCTTTGCACACATTCTCATGAGAGTTGTGTGAGAAGAACCTATCAGATTCCAAATGGTTGGTAACAACTAGGCAATAATCTTCGTCATCAATTAGACCCACTATGTTGAATCCTAGTCCTGCTCTTGATTGTGCTTCCCTATTTGTATTGTTCCAAAAATTTTCAAAATATTTTGACATGTGCTTAGACCAAGTGTGAGGAACTAAACCTTTCTATATAAGATTTTAAACACAAGGTGAGTAAAAGTCAAAAAGGTAGTTCCTGTAATTTTTAAAAGTATCTTCTTCAAGTCCTACATCAAGCTCTGGACTTGAGGATGATGAACCCAAAAAGAATCTCTTCTGCTTCATATCATTGGAAGACTTAGGGACTTCCTTAACTACTATACCTTTAACTTTTTGAGATGTAAGTGAGGTAAGAGCTAAGGTTCCCAACTACTGCCAAATAGTTTCACATAAATTAGATTCAACTACTTTGCTTTGCTTGGAGGCCTATTCTTAATCTCTGGTTAGATCAAAAGTCACCTCCAATGGAACATGTTGAGCCGAGTTGGCTGGTATACTAATCACATTGGACTCATCCTCTGAGATGGATTCCAAGTCTATATGAATAGTAGGGGTACTCCTATGAAATGGAATATGACCTCTATTGGATGAAGGCCAACTAGGGGGTCTCCCACCTCTAGAACTACCTCTGTTTCTACCTCCTCTACCTAGTAAAGGTTGAGCCATTCTACCCACATATTCATATGATGGAATGAACTGTGGGTGGAATATGATATGCAGATACACTTCTTCTTCAATTCCCCTTTCTTGCTCACTTGGAGTTTTTTTTTCATTTTCTTTTATCTTTTCTTTTGTTGCATTTTCTTTTACTTTTGCATTTGCATTTGAATTTTGTCCAAGTTAACAAGAAAGGGTTTTTTAAGGAAGATAATAGTCGCATCCTCATAAATATCAACTTTTCTAACTGAGAATGGCTTTTCATCCCTGTTGACACGGTGCTCAATTCCATCTTTTGTGAACTTAATCCACTGATGAAGGGAGGATGGAATGATCTTATTTTGATGTATCCAAGGCCTACTAATCAAAGTAGTGAACGAAGTATTTGAATCAATGAGGTAGAACTTGGCTTCAGTGTTTTAGTCACCGATCTCCAATGGTAACACTATGGAACCTAAAGCCCGCTTGCCTTGATCATTGAATTCTCTCAACATCATTCTATCTCCTTATAGAGTAGAGATGTCGATCATCAAATAGGCAAGGGTCTTTAGACTCATAATGTTTATTGATGCACCTGAATCCATGAGAACCCTGGTGAGTCTAAACTTGTCCATGTCGATTGTAATGTATAGGGGACAGTTGTGCTCCAAGTCCCCCAGAAGAAGGTCTTCATCTGTGAAGGTGATCCCTTGGGTTTCTTGTGCATAATGTGCTTACTCACATATAATAATTAGTTGAGCTAAGCATATTTCAGGATCAAGGAGAGCCTTGATTAATGATTCTCTCATGTCTTTGTATAAGACAAGGGCATCATATATGCTTAGCTTAGATGGTAACTTTCTTTGATGAGAAAAGACATTGTAGTCCATCTTCAGCTGGTCTTCCACAAGCATATCCAAGGGTGGAGTATCTTGTAGAAGGGCTTCTCAATCCTCAGTACCAATGACTTGTTTCCCTCTATCTAGAGGTACTACCCTAGGAGGTAGAACCTTGCCACTAGGAGGTTGACTTGAATCTCCGGAGGCAAGGTGGTGGCAAGTTCACTGCACTCGTGCTCACCTACAACTTCTCCTATTGGACTCTTGGAATTGAATGATTCCATATCTATCTCAAGAGGTGAACCCATAGTGTTTAGAGTTGGAAAGTCCAACTCAATCGAAAAGAGGAAGATCAAACTTATTAAAGTTAATTATACTTGAAGAGTTATCGTTAGGAATAGAAGAAGACAACTCATCAAAAAATACACAGATGTAATTCAAATCAGCTTTATTCTTCATTTTCTTGGAAGTATTTGGTGCTACAAAGTAGAAGTCAAGTAGAGTGAGTGGAGTAAGGGATTTGATGCCCTTATGCGTACTAGCAAAAGAAATAAAAGAGCTAGCTGAAATGGCAGAAGTCATTAGTGTAGAAGCTGCAACTGAAGGCTGGAGTCTGGACACGGTTGGTGGCTATGCTAAAGGGCTATCCTGGGCCGACACATGATACTACTACTACTGCTACTGCTAAGCTCCCACTTTCCTATAGTTGGCACTGGCAACTTGTAAACCTTCCTTGGTGTTGGAGGTTTGAGCTGACTCAGGCACTTGCAAGGAAAGTTTCTTGACCTTCTGAATTATTTTCTTAGAGGTTTTAGACAAAGAGATGTCCCAACCTTCTTTTATTTTGGTAGGATCACCTGCATACCCAAAGATTACCCTAATGGAATTGAAAGGTTGTTCCACAAGGTATTCATTTGGGATAACGATAGCACCGGTCTTGAAACTGTGTTCAAGTCAGTCCTTGAGTGTAAAGCAATCCTCCAAAATGTGGCTAGCATAATGGTGAAGGGCAAAAGTTTGGGATCATGACTTTGCCTACATCCTCCGTCTCCTAGTCTGAAAATTAAAAATCGTTTCTTTAAGAGATTCTTAAAGATTTTTCCTGATTACCTCTCTAAAAGAATAAGTTTAACTTATCTAATAGAGTAGGTAGACCATAGCTACCTGGTGGAGGATATGGATGCCACCGGGTGGTATGGTCGAGGGTGGTGGAGCCTGGAGGTTGGTATGGTCTGGTGGCAAAGGAGGTGGAGGCCGTTAAGGTCGTGGTCTCTCAGACTGATCTTTAGCTGGCTGCTTCCCCTTGTCAACTGCTGCTACTGCTCCACATTTCTTCTCATAGACCTTTTGAGATTTTTGCTTGGGAAACTGATCTGGAAAAGGCAACTGATCTGGAAAAGGCAACTATTTGGCATCTACTTGTAGACTAGTTTCCTTATTGATTAGCTTCTCAAATGTCTTTATGGTGAAGCCCTTAAGCATGAAGGTGACCGCGCTATGGATATTCTTTAAGAGAATCTCAATGGCATGATGTTCAGACAGCTGCGATTCACACTTCATACTTAGGTTGAGCCATCAAAGAATATAATCAATAAGTGACTCACCGGAGTGTTGTTGGCTACAACGAGATCGCCTATAGTAACCCTTTGCTGAGCTCCAACAAATCTCTTGATGAAGAGTTTCTCTAAATCATCAAATATCTTTACTGAACCATTGGGCAATTCAACATACCAATCAAAAGATATACCTGCTAGGCTACTGCCAAAGAGTCTAAAGAGTAAAGCATCGCTGCCACCTGCGTTGCAATAACAAGCTCTAAAGTGAGCTATATGCTGCCTCGGGTACCCACCTCCAATAAAGTTGTTGAAGGAAGAAGGCACAAAACCCTTGGGATACTGGATAGCATCGAATTCCTCAAAGTAGGATCTACCCTTTGAAATCGATGATCCTCCCTGGGCTTGAGCCAAAGCTTCCTTCACTTGCTGCTCAACCATGGATTTCAGATCTTTTTCATGTATGGAGGTACTTTCCACTACCTTCCTATATAGACTAGTGCTACCTTGCTCAATGGGAGGTAGAGTCTTAACTAGATCTAAGACATGCACTAGCTCAGGCTGACTAACATCAACTGTACTAGGATGAGCTAGAGAGGCTTGCTTTTGAAGCACTAACACTGCTGCCAACAAGTCCTGCAACTGTTGTGCCATCCTATCAATCTATTTGTCTTTTTGCCTTAACTATTGCCGAAGGTGATTGGCTAATTCTGTGATGTCTCCTTGATCAACCTCATCACCTTCCATGGTTTGTTGCTCCATAAGAAGAGAACCTCTAGTATCGAATATGCATACGCCAGTTGAATCCCCCATCAAGTCATCTTCATTGGGATCGAAGATGACTCTTTCTTCATCAGACCATGCGTACCCTAAGATCTCCTTTTTCTCCATAAAATAGTGTGCACTATTTCATATAAGGATCGATCTAACTCAGTAGGTACAAATATCTTGGGCTGACTGGTGTGATCGCTATCATGAACTGAGAGGCATCGGATCTCACCTATAGTTGGGGAGTCAATCCTGTGTGGACTATACTCACTAGAAGAATGATACTCTTGACGTCTTGTAATAGGGGTAACAATCAGGATGATCCTCACTACTTTGCCATTGTATCATTTGGAATATACATGATAATCATCTCCATCTTTGCATCTGACTATATGGGAGGAGTCGGTGAAGGAATGACCACGATGCTCCAGGGTCACCACTCCTTCTACACCACTACTGGGGCAGAAGGTCGAGCAAGAGAGCTCGACCCTACCATAATGGGTGGTGTAGGAGGAGTAGGATCCCTTGGCCATAGTCGGATCACCAGCAGGGTACATTTTTCTTGGATGCGGCCTTCATAACCTTGGATGGAATAGATGATGCTGAAACCATCACTAGCCATGGCAAACGTGGGGTAGAGCGGTGGGGTGGAGACACCACCAACTCTCGGTGCATAAGAACTAGCCTCCTTTGGTGGCTGGTCCCTGCAAGGAGAATACTATCAGTTTGGTCGACGTGGGTAGTGCGCCGAGATGGAAAATCATCTAAAGCAGAAGTGGCTGACTTACGACTGAACCTTCATTGCTCTCTGCAAGTAATGTATGATGTATGAGTCTTACGGGCCCTTTTTTGATGGATCTGCCTCCCTACATTGCGGGGGATAACAAATCATAGATCAAAATGGGTACCAAACTCTGAGTGTTTGTATGCTCCGCCAACCTGACATTGAATAGAGTGAAGGCCAGCAAACAACCTCTTACTTCTAGAAATTGTCAGCTATAGATGCACCACTGGAGGAGGTGATAAATGGATCCTCCTAATATTCTCTCTCGATCGAGAGAGAGAGATGGCGGTTTTCCGTAACCGGTGGTGAAGTGATCATGGGAGACTCATCCATGGCGTCAGGCCCTCAAGCTCTTTGGCTATCCGAGTATGAAACCATTTGACCATACGATTCTTATTCCTATGCTAAGTGGGAGTAGAATGAGAGAAGTGTGAGCTAGACACGTACTCAAATATCAAGGAGGCAAGCCCTAAAACCAGGGGACCCTTACCCTTGGAGGGTATAGATGGTAGAGGCGCACCGGGGCAACATGTGCAACTCTAGGATGAACTACAATTGCTGGGCGCGGTCTGAAAACACTAAAGTCAGTGGTACTACACAACTTTCCTCTTCTCTTGGTGAGGAGATCTCGAATCAGAGGTAAGTCTACCACGATGGCTTTTACCACCACCTTTTCCGCTAACTATGGTGAGGGGAATGCCCTCACAAGTGATCCTGGCCCCCTCAAATCCATGGCCAAAATGGATCAAATGGGTGTGGTCCAAACAAGGGAAGTCAACCTGATCTAAAGCGGATCCATGTGAGGAAAGTAAAGATGAATTTGGAACGCCATTGCACTCAATAGTGAAATTGCACATGTATTGACTGAAAAGAATCTGCTATAATAAATAAACTTGCATCAATTTTTTGTCTCCATAGATATTTTGAATTTTTGAATTTTGAAAATTTGAACCCACATCCAACAACTTGGAAGTGTTAAGTGGGGTTCAAATGGATTTGAAGAGATTGATTTAAAGAGGAATTTGAATATGAATCCAAACTTCAACAAATTTAGGTATATTGAAATATGGATTCAAAATTTTGATAAGATGCTTCCATAGGTTCAACTTTATTTTGAATTTGAATTTGTGATTTTGGAGGACCCTTTCCTTTAACAAACTTGGGTATGTTAAACTAAGGGTCAAATGATTTTGTTTTGTTTGAATGTTTTGGAATTTTTACTTAGCAAATTTAGGTATGCTAAGTGAAGTAAAAGTGTTTATTTCTTTTGAAAATTTTATTTTATTTTAATTTTTGGAAAATTTTGGAATTCTTACTTAGAAAATTTAGGTATGCTAAGTAAGGAATCCAAGTTTATTTTTTTTTTATTTTGAAAAATAGGATTCTTAGTAAATTTAGGTATGCTTAGAAAATCTTGAGTTTTTCATTTGCTTTGAAAATTTTGATTTTTGAAAAGGGTTGGATCCTTTAGCAAATTTGGTATGCTAAGGGGATCCGAAGATGCTTCATTCTATTTTGAAATGATTGAAAGTGGAGATTCAACTTTATCAAATTTTGGTATGCTAAAGATGAAATCCCACTTAGTTTTACGAAATGGAAATTTCATTTAACAAATTTGAGTATGTTAAATGAAATTCCAAAAGGTGTGTTAAAAATTTTGATTTCATTTGGTTTTAAAAAATGGAAACTTCTCCTTAACAAATTTGATATGCTATGGGAAGAAGTTCCAAAGGTGTTTGAGAATTTTGATTTTTGGATTTGGAGACTTCACTTAACAAATTTGGGTATGTTAAGTAAGGTTCCAAATGTGTTTGAAAATCTTTAAAATTGTTAATTTTGGATTTGGATACTTCACTTAACAAATTTAGGTATGTTAAATGAAGTTCCAAATGTGTTTGAAATTTTTTAAAATTTTGATTTTAAATTTGGAAACACTACTTAACAAATTTAGGTATGTTAAATGAAGTTCCCAATGTGTGTTTTGAAAAGTTTTTGAAATATGGTTATTGATTTTGATTTTGGATTTGGAAACTTTACTTCAAAAATTTGACTATGCTAAATGAAATTCCAAATGTGTGTTGGAAAATTTTTAAAATTTGATTATTGATTTTGATGTTTTGAATTTGGAAACTTCACTTAGCAAATTTGATTATGGTAAGTGAAATTCCAAATATGTTTTGGAAAATTTTGTTGGATTTTAAATTTGGAGACTTCACTTAAAAAATTTGGGTATGTTAAATGAATTTCCAAATGTGTTTAGAAAATTTTGGATTTTGAATTTGGAGACTTCACCTAACAAATTTTGGTATGTTAAGTGAGGTTCCAAATATATTTTGAAATATGATTGTTGATTTTAATGTTTTCAAGAGGACCTCCATTCAATAAATTTAAGTATGTAGATTGGAGATCCATTTTATTTTTGAAATATGATAGTTTTATTTTGTGTGTGATTGTTGCTTTTTGAAAGAGAGGAACTCCAACTTAAAAAAAATGTGAGATGTGTTTAAGTGGGATTTCCTAAAAGATATTTTATTTTTATTTGGGGATGAAATCTTCATTTCATAAACCTAAGTCTATTAAATGAAGATGTTCACATGTGCTTTTTTGAAAATTTTGATTTTGTTTACAAATGAACTTTTTATTCAATAAGTGTGAATGTATTGAATAGAAAAATCCATGTGTGCTTTTTTTTTAAAAAAATTTTTTATGATTATGATTGTGATTTTTTTTTTTGAAAAGGATGATTGTTTATTTTATTTTGAAAATGAAATCTTCATCAAAATGAATTGAAAGATGATATTCATTTATGCTTTTGGAAAGTGTTGTTCAATTTTTATTTTTGAAAATCCCTACATGTAACAATTATGGGAATTGTTAAATGAAGATGATAAAATTGTGTGGAAAATATTTTATTAAGTGCATTCTTGAAAAATGTGCTTTTGAAAAAGCAAAGTTCTTTATGGAAGATTTATTATTTTTAGAATGAACATTTCTTTTTCATGAAGATGATAAGAGGAAGTCTTTAAGAGATGCTCCATTTTATTTTAGATCTTTTCATTTTACTCATTGGATGACCCAAAGGGGGTTTTAACACCAATAAGGAATGCGGTCCTAAAATCTAAAGATGTTGGGTAACTCAACTCAAGAGTGAAATGAGTTAAATGCCAATGAAAAGAATGAAAGTCTTGGATCCATATCAAAGTACAAACCCACTATAGATATTCAAAGACAACAATCATTCACCAAAGATGGAGACAGGAACCATCCCAAATGGAGTCGCTAGAAAAATCTATGGTGAATAAATTCCTATTAGAGAGTCACCTTTTAAATTTATGGAGAAAAGAAAGAAGAGACCTTATAGAAATTCATCTTAGTAAGATGCCACACAGATCCACAGATGTAGTTATTAAGTTGATTGGGTACATCATCAAGGTATAGTGTACTATCTCGAAGGGGAATCACTACCCTTTAATGGAACCAATCACCTTAATAAGGACTCTAGGGCGATGAGTTTGCATATGTACGAGATTCTTCCCCTACTTTACATGGAAAAAAGTAGGTTATTTTAAATAGGGTTCATGAAGTTCCTTACAGGGCAAGCCCCATTGTACATCTAAGGGGCGATCCAACTCTCAATTAAGATAAATGATCATTGTCTCTTAAGATTTTAATAGGAAGGACTATCATTCGATTGGTTTGTATTTGAAGATCAAAATGAGATTAAGTTATTATCAAAGCTAAATTGGAAATAAGTAGGAGATGCTCATGATGCTAGGAAACATAGCGAGCATCTCAAACTATCCTATAGTTGGGCTTTACATTTTAGAAATTGATTTAATTTGTTTGAGTTGTATTGTCATTAGAAATTTAGGACTTAAGATTCCTTAACACAAGATTAAGGAAATGCCTAAGAGGTGAGAAATTATGCTTATAGCTCACAAAAGGGAAAAGCAATCTCAGAATCTAAATCTAGGGAGTTTTGGCGAGGGCTAGAAGCACAACCTAAATCTAAGGCAAAAATGGGTAATTTTTTTAGGGTTGGGTCAAGTTCATATGACCATTTAAAATGTTTTGGTTCCTTTAGTTTGGTTTAATTCATTATAGATTCAGTTTTGGCTCATATGGCTTCATTTAGGTCAAATGGGTCAACTATTTGGGGTAGGTCAAGGGTAGGTTTAAGTTAGGTTAGTCATATGGAGTGGATTGGTAGCTTTATTTCCTATCAATTTGGGTTAAGTTCAATTTTGGATCAACATGACCCCTTTAGGTCATGTTGGGTCTAATGTAAATTGGGCTAGGTTGGGTCTAGTTGTCCAATTGAGGCATTGGTCAAGTTCCACAAGTGATTTGGAATCGACTTGATCCATTGGTTTCAATCAATTTAGCTTAGATCAAGTTTTGACACATTTTGGCCCTTTAGGTCAAAATGGATCAACTTCAAATGCCAATTGGGCTAGGTTAGGCTAAAATGTTGGCTTGGTCAAGTTCAAACATAGGTCATGAGTGAACTTAGATCAAAGGTTTCAATCAATTTGGCCTATGGTGGAATTTGGCTATGAAAGGTTTCAATTTGGGTTAAGTGTTGACTTGGTCAACCCTTAGTTTTGATTGGCTCTACCCAATTTGATTGATTGATTATTCCATGATTATTGTTGATCATGATGAGAGGGATATATGAGTTTGGTTAAATCCAATTGGGTTAGGATCAAAGTTGGCTCATAAGTACTTTTAGGTCACTTTGGGTCAAGTGAGCCTAATGGGTCAAATGGCCATCAAAGCTTGATTTGAAGTTTATTGATCTTGGATATGGATTCATGATTGAAATGTAAATTCATTTACAAGTTATTTGAAGTCAAATGGATTTGGATCCATTTAAAATTTCATATTCAAAGGAAGAATTTGAAGGGGTCTTGGGTTTGATTTTTGATTTGGGTTTTGATTGTTTGATTGAGGTTTGGATTTATATATAATCTCATAATTGTTGGGTTGATTGAATCAAGAGAGAAAATCAAGAGTTTGGCTAGATTTGAAAGTGATTTGGTTAAGTTCAATATTTTGACTTGAAAGGCTTAGATTTGATTTTGGTGGATTTGAGTTTGATATTTGGAGTAGGTTTTGATTGTTTGAAATTATATTTAATTTATATATGTAAATATAAATGAGAATATAATTTGATCATGAGAAAATTTCAAGAATTTGGAAGAGTTTAATCATGATTTGGGATAAATCCATTAAAAGGGAATTTAAAGGATTTAAAGCAATTTTAAATTTGAAATTTAATTTTTTTTTAATAGGATTTGATTGATTTATATTTATATTTCATTTATATATGAGAATATAAATGAGAATAAAAATAAGTTTTAAGAAAATTTCAAGGATTTGAATAGGTTTGATTTAATTTTAGGTTAAATCCATTAATGGAGAATTAAGGGATTTAAGAATTTCAAACATTTTAAATTTGGAATTTAATTTGAGTTGATTTGATTGAGTTACATTTATATTTAATTTATTTATGAGAATGTAAATGAGAATATAAATAAGTTTGAAAATCTAAATTTGAAGTGATTTGATCAAGGTTTAGAGTTGATTTTGAATCCTTTAATGAAAATTAAGGACTTAAGAAAAATTTTCTTAATTGTTTGGAATTTTGAATTTGATTTGATGGGTTTTATATTTCATTTATATATGAAAATAAATGAGAATATAAATAGCTTATGAAAAATCTTAAAGGTTTGAGTAGGTTTGAATCATGATTTTGGCTAAGTCCTTAAGAAAGGGTTAAGGACTTATATTGTTTGAATTTTTGATATTTTGATCATGGGTTTCAATCATGTATCTAAATCATGGAATTAAATTGAGTTTGGAGAAAATCAAAAGGAATTAATTTGGAGTTCAACTTGAAAGAAGGAAAGTGGGGAATGGTTTAAGCTAAAGGGTAGAAGATTTTCCTAACACCCATAAGGTGGACACTCTCACTAGACTTATCCTAATCACTAGATGTGTCTTAAGACTAAGGATCCCTTAAAGTATAAGAGAAGTCCTATGTCTAAGATGGAGGTGTTGAGAACTCATTCTAAAAATGAGGTCAACAGATTCTTATGTCTAAGATGAAAAAGTTGAAAGCTCACTCTAAAAGCGAGGTCAACAGACTCACATCTGCATAGAGTAGTGTATCCACCGGTTGCATCATCATCAACATGATGATAACTAACCAAGCTAAGGCACCTATCAGTTTGCAACAATCATTCTAGAAAGAAGGCGTGTAGGCTTACATCTCTAAAGAGGAATGATTGTGATAGTGTCTTGATTACATATCAAGCAACTACTAAGTGAGGAGTCCTGTGCAAGGACCAAACCTAAGCTTGAAGTAATCAAGAGGAAAGGAGCCACTAGGGGACTTATCCTAAACCTTAAATATACTCGACATAGTCAGTGCATTGTGGCTAGTCCAAGAAGAAAGCGTGTAGGCTTACATCCTCTTAAACAAAGTCAACATGGGGTAGCTTAACGTATACTACCAAACTAACAAGGTGTCTGTTGGTTTGTGATGCTCAAGTCAGGAAGAAAGTGTGAGGACTCACATCCATCAGACAAGTGACCACTGGGGTGACACACTAACAAGGTAGCATATCGACCTGACTTAGAGCAGCTAATGAGTGAGTGTCACAAGGGCTTGCTCCCATATCAAAATAACTCGAGACAAAATATATGCATTCATTTGTGTTATGAAAGAGAGAATAAGATGTTGCTTGAGTTCTCTTACACTTACTCTAAACATGTAGAAATGTGACACGACCAAGAAAGAATTTCATTTTGGTTCTCTTACACCTAACTTAGTTGTGCTAGTCAAAATAGGATGCCGGTTGGGCTCTCTTACACCTAACCTAATAGCACTAGAGGATTGTTTGTAGTTTGTGTTTGTGTTGTGGAGGGATAAGATGCCACTTGGGTTCTCTTACACTTACCCTAAACACACCGTGGTGAATTCACCAGTAAAAGATATTTCTAACACATAAGAGATGGAATTTGATATGAAAAGAAATTTTATTGATTATTATTTTCAAACAAGATTTTATGGATAATATTTATTTAGGTAGAGCTTGTTGATTGGAAGCATATGAAACTCTCCCTTATGGTTTATAAGTTGATAAGATCCTCCTTCTAAGGCCTTCTCTATGATAAAAGGGCCTTCCCAAGTGGGTTCAAACTTGCCCCCCATCTTTCAACGGGCAACAATTGGTCTCCGTGGAACTAAAATAAGCTCTCCTACTTGAAAAGCTCTAGGATGGACCAACTTGTTGTGAGCTTGAATCATTTTGGCTTTGTACAAATGAGATTCTGGCATGCCCGGAGGCATCTCTCCTCCAAACCTTTGAGCTTTTCCAACCACAACTTGGCATTCTACTCTATAGTAATCTTGCTACCCACAACTATCCTTAGTGATGGGATTTGGACTTCTAAAGGTAGAACTACTTCGAACCCATACACTAAAGAGAATGGGGTAGATTTAGTTAGAGTTACTATGGTGTGGTAGGATAAGGCTTCAATTTCTACCACTATCACTTGTTATCATCAGTGTCTTCTTTTAATGATGAGTTTTGTTGAATGCTTTTCTTTTTCGTAGTAGATTGTATAATATCTCCAATATATATTTTGTCTCCAGACAAAGCTATTGATTTTAGTGCTCTTGAATGTAGTATCAATATCGGATATGGTTCATCGAGGCACCCCGAACCTATATACGATATGGTTCTTGAAAAATTGGAGCACATGCTGAGTTGTGACCTCTCTAAGTGGGATTACCTTCGCCCACTTGGAAAAGCTGTCGGTCATAGCTAGAATGAACTAGTGAACCTTAGAAGAAGGAGGATCAATCAGACCCACTATGTTAGTACCCCAACACTCAAATGGCCATGAGGCTGATGTAGGATGTAAAATATTGGGTGATTGATGCAGGACCACACTGTGCACCTGATATTGGTGGCATCTCCTAGCTATATCTATGCAATCTATAATCATCAAAGGCTAGTAATAATCTAGTCTCTTGATCTTGGCTTTCATCGTCAGACCAGATTGATGAGTTCTATATAAACCTAAATGTACCTCGATCACGATCTTACAAGCTTTATGTTTGGCTAAATAATGTAACCACATATGATTGAAGGACTGTTAGTACAGGGTCCCATCCATGAGAGCATAGGAGAGAGCTCTCTACTTCGATATGTTGAGGTAGTTTTGCGTATTTAAATAATCTATGAATGGTTGCCTTAAATCTGACTCATCATCCTTTTTGGCAATGACAACCTCCCCTTCAAGAGAGAGCCTCTCGATGAGTTCAACATCAATAAGAAATAGGACTTGTCTATTTTGAACCCTTATTGGAATGGAATCATCTTTCAGACATGCTAATTCTTTGTCAAACTTGACCAATGCATCTACTTCAGAATTATCTCCTTGAGAAATCTTATAGATGGTGACCTCTAGGAATTTAGCCAATAACTTCATGGTATACTTATGGTAATGATGGAGCTTAGGCTTTAGAACTTTGTAAGATCCAGCAATTTGGTTGATGATGAACTGAGAAGCTTCGAAGATGTTGATGCTCTAGACACGTAGTGTAATGATTAACTCCAGACCAGGAATCAAAGACTCATATTTGGCTTCATTGGTGGTGCACGGATTGGATAGATGATATGAGAATCTCATCACATCATAGTCTAGAGTTAGGAGAACTATTCCAACCCTTTTGAGGTAGATCATGGTTCTTCTCCTTTTCAAAGGAAGCGCACCATCAAAATACATCTCCCAATGGTGAATGCTAGTGTCCCCAAGTTCATGATTTATTCATGGGAGGTCATCACTAGGCGAAGAATCACCGAAGTGGGTGTCTTCAAAAATCATTGGTTATCCTTTCACACCGGGAAATGCATATGTGATGTAGAACTGTGATAAAATAGTGGTCCAACATGCCAACCATCTAGATAGCGTCAGCCTTGTCATGAGATATTACAGTGGATTGATCCTAGAGATCAGATTCATCTTATGAGAAAGAACGTAATGTTGTAGCTTTAGAGATGCAAAGATTAATGTTAGGTAGTTCTTTTTAATAGGTGGGTAGTTTGCCTCAGCAGGGATTATATGATGACTGATGTAGTAGAGTGCATTTTCTTTTTTTTTTCTTTAGTTTGAGCCAACAAAGTGCCAAGGGAGTCGTCTAATGCAGCAGTGTAGAGGATCAATGGCTTTCCCAGGATAGGGGCTGCTAAAACTGGTGGCATCATCATGTAGTGCTTGATGTCTTCAAAGATATGTTGGCACTTGTCATCCCACTTGAACTTAGTGTCCTTCTTGGCAAGTGCTGAAAATGGCTGGCATCTTCCTGATAAGTTGGAAGCATTTTAGATACGCCAACTGCCCTTGGAATGATCTGAGTGTAGTTAGACTTTTAGGGGGTGGTATTTTTAAGATAGCCTTGATCTTCTATAGATCAATCTCTATTCCCTAATGTCAAACAACAAAACCAATTTTGAAGCAACTCAATGACTTGATTCATTTTGAGGTTAAATTATCTTAATCATTAAAAAACTACTCTCAAGTTGAAAAGATGGTCTTTCTTTTTGTTGCTTTTGACTACTAGGTCATCAACATAGCATTCAACTTGATGATGAATGAATTCATTGAAGATTCGAGTCGTGGCCCACTGGTATGTAGTACCAACATTTTTAAGGTCGAAAGGCAAGACCTTATAATAATAGTTTCTGATTGGGGTTCAAAAAATAGTGTTTCTTTCATCCTCAGGGGCCATCTTGATTTGGTTATAGCCAGATGACCCATCCATATAAGATAATACTGCATGAGATGAGGCAATGTCCGCCATTAGCTCTGGGATAGGAAGTGGAAATTTATCTTTAGGATATCCCTTATTTACATGCCTAAAATTGATACATATGTGAATTTGGCCATTATTTTTCTTAATTAGGGTGACACTGGCCAACTAGGTAGGGTATTTTTCTTCCCTAATAAAGCCAGCATTGATCAGTTTCTTGATTTCAAAAATGACTTATTTCTCAATTTCTAATCACATGCATCTTGGAACCTCCTTAATAGGGTTAGCATCAGGATCTCTTGCTAGTTTGTGGGCTGCTACATCAGGAGATAAACTAGGCATTTCTTCATAACTCTATACAAAGTAGTCCTTAAACTTAGCTAATAGCTTAACTAAGTCATTGGTTTCTTCTTCATTGAACAAGGAACTGATGTATTTCAGATGTGAGCTTCTTTTATTCCTAAGTTGATTTCTTTGAGTTTGCTAATCATTGATTTGATTTTTTCTTCAAACTTTTGTGATGCATCCTTGACTTCAAGATCATGTGGGTCATCTAAATTTTCTAAACACACCTCATAAGAGTTAGCATGACTTGAAAGAACCTATAAGACTCCAAATGATTGGTGATGACTAGGAAATGGTTTCCATCATCAACTGGTCCACTGTGATGAATCCTAGTCCTGGTCTTGATTGAGAATGTCTGTTTGGGTTGTCCCATAATCTTTCAAAGTAATCTAACTTGTGTTTAGACCAAGTATGTGGGATTAATCTCATCTTTTCTAATTTAGTAACACAAGGCGAATACCAATTAAAAGGAAATTTTATTAAATCTTTATAAAAATCATCCTCATGTTCTACATCAGCTTCTTGACTTGAGGATGATGTTCCCAACAAAAATCTCTTTGGCTTGACATCTGTGAATGACTTGGAGGCCTCTTTAACTACTAAACCATCAAATTTCTGGGAAGAAAGTGAGATTAGAGATAAAGTTCTCAACTACTACCTGACTATTATATAACAATGATTCAAATACATTCATGCTTTGCTTGGAGGCCTGCTCTTCATCATTGTCTGGCTCAAATGTCACCTCCAACGGGACCCACTGAGAGGGGTTGGTTGGTGTGCTAAACACATGAGACTCATCCTCCAAACTAGACTCTAAGTCTATGTGGATAGCAAGGGTACTCCTGTGAGCTAGAACATAGCTCCTATCGGTTGGCCACCAGCAAGGAGGTCTTCCACCTCTAGAACTATCTCTAGATCTGCCTCTACTTCTACTTGGTGGGGTCAAGTCATCCCACCCATGTGTTTGTATTGAGGAATGAACTATGGGCAAAATCCAATATCTAGCTCTACTTATACCTCGGAGTCTAAATCTCGCTTACTTATATCTTCATTTTCTTTTTCTTTTTTCCTTTTCTTTTCTTCTTTGTCTTTTGTTTCTTTTTCTTTTATTTTTGAACTTTCACTAAGTTCATGAGAATAAACTTTTTGATTTGGTGGAAGATAGTAGGTTGCATCCTCATATATCTAGACCTCTCTAACTGAGATTGGCTTCAAGTATTCTTTAGCACAACACTCGATTCCACCTCTTCAGAATTTAATGCACTGATGTAAAGAGAATGGAACCATGTTGTTCCCATGTATCCAAGGCCTACCAAGAAAAGTAGTGAAGGATGTATCTGAATCAATTATGTAGAACTTGGCATCTATCTTCTAGTTATCTATCTCTAGTGACAACACAATGGAGCCTAAAGCCCTCCGTCTTGCTCATTGAATCCTCTCAACATCATCCGATCTTCTCAGAGTTTAGAGATCTCAATCCTCAAGTAGGCAAGGGTCTTTAGACTCATAATGTTCATGCACAGATCAACTAACCTGAGAGGAATCACCGCCCATTTCCCTTTGTGATGTAGAGGGACGGTTGTGCTTTATTGTCCCCAAAGAAGGTCTTCAGGTGAATGTAACTCTACAAGCTTCTTGAAAACATGTCTCCTCTCCAAGCATCGGTTGAGCTAAGCATATTTTTTGGATCAAGAAGAGCTTTGAACAATGACTCCCTCATCTCTTTGGATAAGACAAGGGCATCATATATGCTTAGTTTAGCTGGAAACTTTCTTAGGTGAGTGAGGACATTGTAGTCAACTTTGGCCTGGTCATCGACAAGTATATCCATAGGTGGAGCATCCTGTAGAGTGGCTTCTTGATCACTTGAACCAATAGCTTGTTTACCCTTATCCTGAGGTGCTACCCTAGGAGGTAGAACTTTGCCACTATGGAGGTTGACTTCAGTGACTTCATGAGATGGTTTAGTAGAAAGTTACACCTACATATTCTCCTATAGGATCATGATCATCGGAGTCAGATAACTCCAAATCAATCTCAATGGGTTAACTCGAATGATTTCTAAATCAAAAGAAGAGTGATCTAAACTAGAGTTATTATTGATTAGTCTCGGAGAGTGATCTAAAAGAATAAACCCAAGAAGATCATCAGAAGTGACACAGATATAACCAGAGTAAGCTTTCATCACTGATTTCTTAGATTTGGATGAAGGTATAAAATAGAAATCAAGTAAAGTAAGCGGAGTGAGGGATTTGGCACCCTCCCCTTCTGATATAATATATGCTAGAAGAAAGGCTAGAGAAGCTGTTTACAAGCTTTGGAGTGTTAGACTCGGTCGATGGTTGTGTTACTATGCTATCAGAAGTGGAGGCTATGCTATTCTTTGGGCTTCTCTCCCTCAAGTTTCCTTAGTAACTTGCAAACCTTCTTAGAGTTGGAGGTTTGAGCTACTTAGAATGCAAGGTAACTTTTACGATCTTAGAAATAATTTTCTTGGAGGTTGAGATAGGAGATATAACCTCTCCTCTTAAGAAGATCGTGTATATCCCTAAGAATTACCCTAATAGAACTAAAAGGTTATTTTAGTAGGTATTACTTAGGGATGACAATGACACCCAACTTGTAGCTACGCTCAAGCTAGTCCTTAAAGGTAAAGAAATCTTCTAAGATATGACTAGCATGTTGGTAGGGTAATAGTTTGGATCACTCTTGCCCATCCTCGGCCTCTAGGCTCAGTAACTGGAAATCAAGATTCTTTAAGAGGTTATTAAAGATCTTCCTAACTACCTCCCTCTTGAATGAATAAGGTTTATTCAATTTGTCAACAAGAGTAGGTAAATGATAGCTACTTAGAAGTGGGTAAGAATACTGTTGCTGATGAGGATACTACTGAGGAGGCGGCGGAGGAGGCTACCATGGCATTTGAGGTGGCTAGTATGATGCCCGAGGTGGTGGCAAAGGAGGATGCTAAGCTTGAGGCCTCTCTAACTAAACCCTAGCTAGCTGCTTCCCCTTATCAACTGCTGTGACTACCCCTAACTTTTTCTCAAATGCCTTCTAAGGTTTGGGTTGGCTGACTGGTCATGGAAAGGCAACTGTCTAGCTTCCTCTTGGAGACTACTCAATTTTTTGATTAGCTTCACAAAGGTTTTTATTAAAAACCCCTTAAGCATGAAAGCGATCAGGCCATGGACATTCTTCAAGAGAATCTCAATGGTGTCCTATTCGGACAGCTGTGGTTCAAATTTTTTACTCAGGTTTCTCCACCTGAGAATGTAATCAATAAGGGACTCATTTGTATTTTGCTTGGTCACAACAAGGTCACCCACAACCTTTGCTGAGCTCCAAACCTCTTAATGAAGGTGCTCCAACTCCAAATATCTTTTCTCATTGGGTTGTTTGGCATACTAATTAAACATCACATTACTAATAATGAAAGAGGGAATCACTACCTCGGCATTGATCGCTAAAGTGTGCAATGTCTTTGGAGGGTTCCAAGCCATCAAAGATTTTGAAGGAGGACAAAACCTTAGGATATTAGACAATATCAAATTCCTCTGAGTAGGGTCTACCCTTTGGAACAGATGAGCCACCTCAGGCTTGCACCAATGCATCCCTCATTTGATGTTCCACCATGTTTTTATTGTCTTTCTCATGCATGGAGGTGCTATCCACCACTTCCTATGAAAGCTACCACTGTCTTCCTCAGCAAGAATGCATCTAAGATGATCTGAAGTGTGTGCTAACTCTGCTCTGTCAGCAACTATGGGAGAAGGCTGTGAAACTAGAGCTAAATTCTATAATACTAAAACCACTACCATTAACTTCTCAATCTTCTTCCCCATCTTGTCGATATGATCATCTATCTATCTAAGTTGCTAGAGGAGGTGCTGAGTTGAATGGATGACATCATCCTCTTCTACTATAGTACCTTCCTGACTATGATGATCTCTGTGGAGGGAGCCCCTAGTGTTGACCATATGGACCTCGGCCGAATCCTCAAGAAAGTCATCCTCATCAGGATCAAAGGCAACCCTCTCATCCTCTAAATCTATGCAATAATTTCATAAGAGTTCCCTTTTTGATAAAGTACTATACTAAAATGTCATCTAAGGAGCGCTACTAATGGTATAAACATACGTCTTGTAGTAGAGGATGTGCTCAGACGAGATACATCTAACACTGCCCCTTTGGAGTGCTAGCTCTAGGAGGGTCATGCTCACTAGAAGAGATATGCTCATGACTGCTCATCAATGGAGTGGTGTCCCTGACAAGATCCACTGCCATGGGAACTACAAAAATGTCCCCTTCCCCCTTTGCAATTGCCTCTGCCACTGGCTCTGATGGTGGTGGTGGTGGTGCCACCATGATGCTATGGGGTCGCCACTCCTATTGAACCACAACTGAGATATAGGGTCGAGCAGGGGAGCTCGATCTCACCTCAATAGGTGGGATGGGGGAAGCGGGATCCCTGGACCATAGCTGGATTACTAGAGGGGAAGGTCTCTCCCCCGATGGGGGCTTCTGAATCTTCGCAAAAGTGGTGGATGCTATGAGCTATATGTGTGATGGTGGATGATGAGGGGAATGGTGTGAAGGAAACACAAACTGCCCCTCAATGTGAGATCTCTACCTGTGGTGGGTAGCATCGATAAGAACAATCCTATCTAAATGATCGACCCTGATGGGGTGACAATTAGGAAAATCCATTAGAGGGGAGGCTGCCGACTACCTAGCATACCTCTGTCGCTCTCTCCTGCCTACTTGAGCAGATACTCGAGCCTCCATGGCTCTCTCTCTCTATGGATCTGACCCCTAACACTCCTAGAGATCACCGATCACAAATCAAACAAGATACCAAACTCTGAGCATCTGTATGCTCTACCAACTTGGTGTAGGATAGTCCTAAGTCTGGCATAGGGCCTTCTATGCTCCCTATCCGGTATCTCATAGTACGCTGATGGTGGAGTAGAAGCAATAATCCTCCGGTAATCTTTCTCTTTATCTGAGATCGAGAGGGGGTGGAACTTGTTTTTGGTTAGAAGTGGAGGGACCTCACAGGGAGAACCCTTCTTGGCTACGTGGGATGCATCCTCAAGCTCTATGGCTGCTCACTCGTGCTCTTACTTAATCTTTTGATTTTTATTATGGCACTGAGTGCGAGTGAATAAGATAGAGCTGGAACTAGTACCTACCTCAAAAGTGGAGGAGACTATCTCAGAGGCTAAGATAGCCTTCCCCTTTGGGGTGACCAACGAGGAGGTAGTAGCTCTTGCTAGAGCAATGGTAGGGACAACTGGATGAGAAGGTGTTGAAACTATCTTAGAATGGGGCATGGGAACCACTGCAGCCTTCCTCTTCAACGGAAGGTACTCAGAATTAGCAGTCATGTCAATGTAGATGGCTGGATTATGCCCAGCAACCTCTTCCCGACTGACAGTGGTGAGGGTCACCCCCTCATAGGAAACATGTGCTCCCTCAAATCCTTGATCGAAGAAAACCAGGTGGGTGGAGTCAGTCTCAGGGAGGCTGGCCCGATCCAATGCCAAACCCATCCCAAAGGGAAAAGTAAAGATGAACTTTTGGGAAGCCATGTGTACTAACTGCAAAAACCAACTACACTAACCAGTCTACACTATATCTTTGCATGTGTTGAAATATAATTTGAGTTAGATTTCTGCTTTAATATTTGTTCTGTAGAGAGTAATATAGATTTAGAGTTTTGAGCCCACACTCAACAATTCAAATATGTTAAGTGGGGTTCATTGGAGTGATTTCGATGTTTGGAGGAGAGTCTTTGCTATTTGATTTTTTATTTTAGAACCCATACTTAACCAATTTAGGTTGGATGGGTGGGGTTCATAAACTTTAGGAGAAATTTTCTTAGAGATATTTGTATTTTGTGTATCTTGTTTGAAAATATTGATGATTTGAAAGGACCTCTACTTAGCTAATTTGAGTATGCCAAGAAGAGGTTGTGATTGTGTGTTTGAAAATTTTTATTTATGATGATTGATTGTGTGATAAGTTGATTTGAAAATGGGGCTTCTTACTTAACAAATTTGGTATGTTAAGTAGAGGCCACATGTGTTTGATTTGTGTTTGAAAATGAGACTTTCACTTTAACAAATTTGGTATTTTAAATGAAAGTCAAATGTGATTGTGAGATAAATTTGCTTTTATTTGAAAATAGGACTCTCATATTTATGTTAAGTGAAAGCCAAATGTGATATGATTTGAAAAGTTGGATCCTTACTTAATAAATTTGATATGTTAAGGTAGGAATCAAATGTGTATTGAAAATGAGACTCTCACTTAAGAAATTTGGTATGTTAAGTGAAAGTCAAATGTGATTGATATATGTTTGAAATATGGGACTCCCACTTAACAAGTTTGGTATGTTAAGTGGAAGCTAAATGTGATTGATATATGTTTGAAAATGGGAATCCCACTTAACAATTTTGGTATGTTAAGTGGAAATCAAAGTGTGTTATGATTTGAAATGGGATTACCACTTAACAAATTTGGTATGTTAAGTGGGAATCAAATATGCCATGATTATGTGATTCTTACTAAACTAATTTGGTATGTTGATTAGAACCAAATATATTCTTTGAAGATGAGACTCTCACTTAACAAATTGGGTATGCTAAGTGAAAGCCAAATGTATCTTTTGATATTGAGGCCCTCACTTAACAAATTGGGTAAGTTAAGTGAAAGGCAAATGTGTGTTTTGAAAATGGCACCGTCAATTAACAAATTTGGTATGTTAAGTGAAGGTCAAATTCATGTCTTGAAAATGAGATGCTCAATTAACAACTTGGGTATGTTAAATAAAAGCCAAATTTGTGTTTTGAAAATGAGACCCTCCCTTAACAAATTGAATATGTTAAGTGAAAGTCAAATGAATGTTTTCAAAATGAGACCCTCACTTAACAACTTGGGTATGTTAAATGAAAGTCAAATGTATGTTTTGAAAATGAAACCCTCACTTAACAAATTGGACATGTTAAGTGAAAGCCAAATTTATGTTTGATTTAGAAAAAGAGGTTCTCACTTAACAAATTTGGTATGTTAAGTGGGAATCAAATATGGCATGATTTTCTCTTGAAAGAAGGAAGCTTCAATTTTAACACATGTGAAATATGTTAAGTGAAGTTTCAATTTCATGCTATGATTTTATTTGAAAATGGATTCCTCAATCAATAATTTTGAGTATATTGAATGGGTATGGTCATTTTCAAGAATGTGCTTTTTGAAAAGATGGAAACTCCAACTCTAACATATGTAAAATATGTTAAGTGAAATTTGAATTTTATGCTATGATTTTATTTGAAAATAGAATCCTCATTCAAAAATTTTGAGTATGTTAAATGAATATGGTTATTTCCAAAAATGTGCTTTCGAAAAGAACTTCCATGTACCAATCATAAGGGCTGTTAAATGGGGTTTGATTATGTGAGTTTTGTGAAATGTGCTTTTGGAAAGTGTCATTTTACAAAAGAGTTTATTTTATTAAAATAGGATAAACCTTGCCTCACCAAGCTAGTGATAAGAAGGTTCTAAATCTTTATTATCTCTCTATTCATTGATAAATGTTGTTTTTCATCTATTGGGGAGACTAATAGGGGTTTCAAGACCTACACGGAGTGAGGTCCTAAAACATAAAGGATGTTGGCTAACTTTGCTTAAGATTGAAATAAGCTAAGTGCCAATGAAAGAAAAGATAGTCTCAGACTCACATAAAATGCAAGTCCACTATCGATGCTTGGAGCCAACAATCGTCTACTAGAGATGGAGAGAAGAACCATCCCTAGTGGAGTCGCAAGAAAAATCTATGGTGTTTACTTTTGGTTTGGTTGGTTTAGTTTATGGGGGGGGGACATCACACAGATCTGAGGATGTACTTATTGAGTTGATCGGATATGACATTGAGGAATAGTATACTATCTCGAAAGATAGAAGTTACTATCCTACAATGGACCTAATCACCTAATAAAACTCTTAAGGCATGATGGGTCTTCAAATATACCAGTGATTTTTTCCTTACTTTATATGGATGAATAAAGTAGGATTTATTTAAACTGAGTTATAAAGTTCCCTATGGGGGCAAGCCCCCATAGTTAATTACACCTTAAAGAATCTAAATCCCTTAAGAATATGCTCAATTAAAGTAGGCAATTATTGTCTCCAAAGAATTCAAAGATAGGACTATTAATAAATTAATTATGTTTGGAAAATAAAATGAGATAGATCAAAAGGAAAGATTTATTATCAAAGCAAAAAAAAGATGAATAGGGAATGCTTATGATACTAGGAAGCCTGGTGAGCACTCCAATTTACCCTATGGTTAGGCTTATATTTTTGAAATTGAAGAGATTTTATATATTTGAGTTGGCATTTCATTAGAAAGCTAAGACTTATATTCAAACAACATGAGATTGTTAGGATGCCTTAGAGGTTAGGATTTATACTTGTAGCCCAAAGGAAAAACATAACGTCAGATCCTAAATTTAGAGATCTTTGACGAGGACCAAAGCACGGCCTAAATCTAAGGTGAAAGTGGGTATATGGTTTACATCCACAAGAGAGAGTAAATCACCTAGACTTATTACTAGTGGTAGCTAGCTAACTCCAAATCCATGTAAACAAGTCATATACTTTTGCAATATGGGTAGGTTGTTTTTATTTAGAAAAGAAACTAAGTCCTTAAACCCACTCCCTAAGAAACTAGAGCATGAGGGGTATAAATAAGGACTTAATCTAATGCAAATTTTTATCAAATTTTATTTAATTTGAGACTTTTTATTTTGGCATAGGCTATAGGATTTAGTATGCCTAAACATATGAGAAGTTGATTATGGGCCAAATCAAAAGGGAAAGATGTGTTCTTCTAACATAGACTCTTAAAGGTTAAGCCCTTACCATAAGGCAAAGATGGAAACCCTCCCATAACAAGAGTAAAATAAGATGATTATTCATGATATTAAACATACAACATCCAACTAAGGGGTTGCTAAATATTTTATTTTCTTGATTTAATGCCTAGGCTATTATATAAGGTTATGAGTTATTTTAGAGGTTTAGTTATGAGTTGTTATTTTAGGTAAGAAAATTATTTTTTATCCTAGGAGCTTAATCACATTCAGGCCATACAACAATCACCAATCATAAACAAACTATGAAAAGGTATGCATTTTCTAATGCATGAGCTAAATAAAATATCAAATAATTTTATAAAGTTATCGTAAAAGAATAAAAGGCTGATGCGGTCGGGTACTGCTATACAACCCAAAAAGAAATGTGAGTAGTAGAGCTCTAACCTTATACAACTTGAATTATAAGAGAATAATTATAATTACAAATGATGAATGTTATGGGGGGTCTTCATTCTTCCTTCTACATCTCTTTATATTTCATTTCTTCATAATATTTGCTCCATTTATTTCTTTCTTTGGCTTAATTTGGATGTGCTTGTTCCAAAGGAATCATATGGTACATAAGACTTGGTCTTATAACCAAAGCTTATCCTAACCCCCCATAACTCTTATCCTAATCCTAATGCAAAATTACATTAAAAGAAGGAAAGTAAATCTAGCTACACTTGAAAAATAAATGTTAGCTAAACACACCATACAACCAAAGCAGTTATATGAATAATTTGGACTTAACACCCCGCACATGGGTAACCAAGCCCCTGTCTAACTTGGATTATGCTTGGGGTTAAGCACAACAAAGTATTTATATTTTTTTATTACAGTATAGCAACCCACAAAAAACATGATTAGGCTAATATCGATCTAGACTACACACATACCAACATCTAGTCTCAACAATACATAATAAATAAGCATACAATAAATCATACACCCAACATAAAGCTAGAAGTGGTGACTTAGTTTAATGTGTGTGCATTAAAGCTTATGTGGTATGTCCTAACTAGGTTTTAGAGTTGTAATTTTGCTAAGTGTGAAAGATTTAATTTATAAAGGGTGAATTTCTTTTTAAGTGATTTAATTTATTTGAAGATTTTACTTAGTATTTTCTTTTATTTCATATGGCTTACACTTAACAACTACGTGTTATAAAAAGAAAGAGAGGGGACCTCTCTTTCATCCCAACCTTAAGTCATATCTAAAGAAAGTTAATCAATTCCCTTTAGTGAATGACTTATTACATGTTTCAATTAACTTTAAGTTTAGGTTCACTCTAAATGACCTTATTCAATAAGAAATGTATCTTAAGATAAATAGAATGAATTACTACTACATCACACATGCTTATTCATTTCTTTCCATCATGTATATCATGCATATGATCAAACCCTAAGCATTCTTATATATACAATGTATGTATTAGCACACTTAAATGATGAATGCAAAGAAGTGTGTTTGGAATTTGAATATTTCATTTGATTGAATTATGAATGCATGTCTTTTTAATAGAAAAGAGATTTTCATCCATTAGCTAAGTACATATTCACATGTATAAAAGTTTTAAGTGAATATGATGCCATTGTTCTACACTAAGGGTGTAAGGTACAAGACTAAGGGCTAAATAGCACTGGATGTCGGTAATATACCACTTTTTTATATACATAGATGTAGCAAATAAGAATGAAACCCATACAAAAGTCATATTTGATTTATTTGATTCATGCTTTTATTTTAGTTATATCATGTATAAGAGTTTTAAGTGAGTGATGCCATACTAGGGCATACAAGACCTACTTGGGGTACTTAAAGCCCCTGAGATGTCTAATATACCACTTTTCTTATATACATATGAATGTACAAAAAGAACTACAAGAATGAGGAATCATGCAAGAAGTCATATTTGATTTGATTGTATGATTTATATATGTGATATGAAATTCTAATTCTTAGCATGGACCATAGGGTATATTTAGACAAATGTTGTGTTCTTTTTTTAAAATGAACTTTACATTTGTAAATCCCATGTAAATCCATGTAAGGTAAAAAAAGAGAACTTCATATTACATATCTTATATTATCAACACATGCAAACTTATAGATATTTGTAATTAACATCACTCCATATATTATAATTGATTTATGGGATTTTGAAGGTAACTTTTGATTTAATAATAATAATAGTCACACCTATTTTAATTTAAATCAACACATGCAATTTGACATAAAAGAAATCATTTCATTTAGTTAAGTTTAAAAGAAATGAATGCCTGATTACAAATGGAAAATAACATTTAACATGATCTGAAAGAAATAAAGGAACATAACCACATGATCTCATTCATTCCAATTAATTCCTAAGGATAATTATACTAAATAAAGCTATTTAAAATAAACCAAAGTTCTTTAATGACATTTTTAATTTTGAGTTTGATTTAATTTATGAAATGAAAGAGTTTTGCCTAATCCTAATCTCATTCCCCATGTGTGAGTTAATTTGGTTTAATGATAAATAATTAGGTTGATTTTATATCCTTACTAGGTTAGGGTATGAATTAAGGGAATTAATTAACCCTTACCTACATCACCTTAAGTTAATTAACTAATTAATAATGAGCCATTATGATATACAACCATATGAAAAGTAAATTAGCAATGCTCCTAAGAAATGAAAGGGGCCTTATGCATTTGGCTCATAATTAATAGTTAATTAGGCTTAAGGGATCTCAATTAATCACTTTTATGATTTTCTCACACATGTGAGCTAACCATAGTTTTATTATCTCTCACTTTAAGTTATTGAGCACCCAAAGAGCTACCCAAGATTAATTAAAGGTTGCTTAGGTATGAAGTAAATTTTATATTGAGTTAATTAAGCATATTAATTAATTGATTGAATTCTTTGATTATATTTTGATTAGAATGATGAAATTAACTTAGGGAAACAAATCAAGGACAAGGCCTAAATCTAACACTAGTCATTTCATTAATATAATTTTTATCTTGGAGATTAATTAATTAATTAAGTAGATAATTATCTCATTAATCATTAACTAATCAAATTCCAAAAACTAAAGAAAACTTAAGAAATGAATTAGGAAAAGTATCACATTCCCACTCCACTATTAAAGGTAATTAGGCTTAAAATAATTAAACTACTATTTCTTCACTAATTCTCTAATTAAATTAAGAAAGTGATTAAAGCTTAATCAATTAATTTCCCTAATTAAGCAACCAATAAAATCCCAGAAAATGGGAGAGGTAGAGGTCATCCCCTCAAACATCCATAGAAAGTTGGAGATCAATTGGGTGATTAATTAAGAAATAATTAAGCTAATTAAATTTTTAATTAAGCCTTAACTAAGCCAAAATCATTATTCAAAATAAATTAATAATAATTTTCCTAGATTCTACTCTGAAATATCTTTAAAATGAGCCCAAGTTTGTATTTTTGGATTTTTCTAGGATTAATTATGATTTTTAGAGGTTTCAGGCTTAAAATAGATTAATTAGGCCTAATTGAAGCCTTAATCCTGTCGAGCCACATGGCGACTAATGGCATGCTTTCATGGCATGAGGGTTATTTAAGTTTTCACATCTAAAGGCTGACTCGGATGGCAGTGGATGTGCTAACTCTGTGGGTCATCCAATCTAAGATCGGGAAGCCAGGATTTGATCCACAATTTGAAGGATTAATCAAAGGATCTAATGTGATTTAATCATGGCTATCCGTTCAAATCACGTGGAATGGATGGCTCGTGATCTTTCTCCTTTGCTAGTGATAAAAGATGGATGCCGTCCATCTTTCTCCATTCGATCTGAGCTCTCTCAAGCTCGGATGGGGATCAAATCGATCCCACACCTTGAGAAGGAGAGAAACACATATAACGATAAAAATGCATGACATTCAGATTTTCTTCATAAAAGACCAACCTACTTTACATACAAGGCTCAGTTTTACAAAATTACCTGCTAATGTTGGGTGGATCGGAGGTAAGCTAGTTGAGGCGAGGCCCATTGAAGCTTTGAGCTTGATTTGGGTAGAGTGCTCTGACCAATCCACATGCAAATGGCTTGATTGAACTTCTCCGGTGGTGGGAAGGCTTGAGATGATTTATTGAGTAAGAGGATGGTTTGGGTGCAAGGAATTTGGATTTGATCAAGTAGGGGAGGAGTATTGCTTAGAGGAATGGTGTTCTATTTATTTTTTTAGGGACGAATGTTGATCGAGATGGCAGGAATTGGAATCACTGAATTAGAGGTGTTGTTGGTTCTTTACCTTTGCCCATAGGGTTCGGCCAAAGAGTGAGAATGGCTTAGCTTGAGTCTCTTGGTGCATGTCAAGAGCTAGGGGTTTAGGGTGGGCTAAGGTGTCTTAAGAATGCCTCATTTGGCACTTTGATGGCTGCCATGGAGATGGAAAAGTGGACTTTGCTACTTAAGGTAAGAATCCAAGGAAAAGAGGGGCTTCATTGATTAATCCCCTTGGAATGGGACCCACATGGACTTGGGCTGGTCTGGAGCTGACCTAGGGTTTATTTGGGTCGGGTTAGGTCAGCCACTAGGGCTCCACAAGGTGGTTTTGGGTGATTTCGCTTCATTTGGTCAAAATAGTCTTATTTGAGTTATGTTAGCTTGGGCTGACCAATTGGCCAAATTGGGTAAAACCAAGACTTGGGTTAAGTTTGTATGATAATTTGGGATGTTTGGACCATTTGGGATGTTTGGGTTCAAGTAATTTTTGATTAATTTGGCTTAGATTTGAATTTGACTCTTTTGGATTCAAAAGGGTCAAATGGGTCAAGTTGACCAATTTGACCAATTTGACCGAATTGGGTTGGGTTAGGTGTTGTGTCAAGTTCAATTGGTTGATTGAAAATGATTGTAGGCTTTGGCTTGGTTTAATTTGAATTTAATTTAGATTTTGGCCAATTTGACCCTTTAGGTCAATTTGGGCTAGGTTGGGTCAGGTTGACCAATTTGGTCAATTTGGGCTCAATTATTGCTTTGGTCAAGTTTAATAAGTCATTTGGAATAAGCTTGAGCCATTGGATGCAATCAATTTGGATTTAATCATGATTTGACCCATTTTGGCTTTTTAGGCCATTTTGGGTCAACTTGGGTCACATGGCCAATTAGGCTTGGTTTGGCTCAAGTGAAGGTTTGGTCATGTTCAATCATTGATTATGAGTGGGTTTGAATTAATGGTGTCAATCAATTTGGCATATGGTAGATTTTGGCTAGTTTGGGTTTCATTTGGGCTAAATGTTCACTTGGTCAAAGGCTAGGTTTAAATTGGTTTGACCCAATTCAAGATGGTTGGTCACCCTAGGGTGATTGTTGGTTATGTTGTGAGGTTTAGTTGGGCTTAGTTTAATATAATTTGGGTTGGATTAGAACTTGGCTCAATAAGATCTTTTAGATAACTTTAGGTCAAGTGAATCTAAATGGGTCAATTGGCTTGATCATGGTTTGATTCAAGTTTGGTTGAACTCACATATGGATTTAGGATGATAATATAAATCGAATTTCAAGTGTTTTGAAGCTAAATGGGTTTTGGTTTATATGATAATTTCAAGCCAAAAGGGTTGACTTGGGTGTGGTTTGACAATTGTGGTTTATGTTTATATTTGGGTCAATAATTTTAGGAATGATTGAATCATGAAGAAGTCCATGAGTTTTGACTTGATTTGGTTATCATTTAGCCAAGTTCAAGAATTTGGCTAAAATGGCTTAAAATTGAGACTTTGATTTGATTGGGTTTGTTTTTGGTCATTTGGATTTATATTTCATTTATATTTGTGAATATAAATGAACATATAAATGGGTTATGGAAAATCCCTTGAGTTTGGAGTGATTTGGAAGCAATTTTGACCTAATCTAAGGATATAGGTCAAAAAGGCTAACCTGGGTTTTGAATTGGTTTAATTTATTTTAATTTGATTTGAATTTTTTGATCCTGGATTTCATTTAGATTTTTGAATATAATTGAATGAATGAATGATTTATAAATAAATCAATCAAGTTTAGGTTGATCAAGACTTGATTATGGAAGTAACTCATAAGAAGGGATTTTAGTTTGATTTATTTTGATTTGGTTTGAAGGGTTTGAACTTGGATTTCATTTATATTTTTGAATATAAATAAATGAATAATTGTTTTATAAAGAAATCAACCAAGTCTGAGTTGATCAAGATTTGATCAAGCTTATGGAGGTAGACCCATAAGGCTTAAGAAGGGATTTTGAGATTTAAATTTGGTTTGACTTATTTTGATTTGGTTTGAAGGGTTTGAACTTGGATTTCATTTATATTTGTGAATATAAATAAATGAATGATTGATTTATTAAGAAATCAACCAAGTTTGAGTTAGTTTGAAGGGGTTTTGACTAAGCAAATGAAGGTTGTTAATATGGCTTAGGAAGAGATTTTGGAATTTGAACATAATCATGGGTTTCAATCATTTAGAGTTGATTTAGAATTTGGACAGAGATTTGATTTAAAATTGAATTAAGAAAATCAATCAAATTGTGATTGGTATGAATTTTGTTAAGGCTAGGTCCATAAGATAAAATCAAAGGGCTCATGAAGGGATTTGGAATTTGAATTTAATGATGGATTTCAATCATTGAATTTGGAATTGATTTGGAATTTGGATTTTAATTTGAGGTTTGGTTTGAAAGAAAGAAGCAAGGATTGGGTTTAGGCCATAGGGTAGGCAAGTCCTCCTAAATCCCTAAGGCACAACTTATTCCTATGGCTAACTCTTCTAAGTCTTTAGGGTTAAGTTCAATGTTTACCTAATCACTAGAAGTTTCTTAAGACTAAGGAACTCTTAGTGTCTATAAGAGTGCTAGATATATGATGAGAAAATTGAGAGCTCACTCCAAAAGTGAAGTCAGCACACCCTTATATTAAATTTGGACTCTATACAGCCTATGATTTCTCTAGGATTGAATTCTAGTTGACGCCTAACTGCAGGTTGAATGAAATAAATGATAAACTAATATGTGAATTTTCTATGTCCAACATTGACCACTGAATGATTGTAGGTATAAGGTGAGCCAATATTGCTAAATTTCCATGCACCACCCAATCTTTTACTTGAGCTTGCATGTAATCACCACTTATAAGGTGTAGTTGGGTGAGCATGATACATGAATAGCACAATGAACTTTGTTTTGTTTGAAGGATAAATCACATATTCAACATTATTTAAGATAGTCCATCCTTGAAGAGTGAATTGAAGTTGCTTTTATCATGAAAGCATATACATTCTAGCAGTTCATCTATAATGCTATTTTCTTCTTCAAATGCTAACTCATCAAATGGCCCATCAAATATAAGCTCCTCATCGCATTCTCTAGCTATTTGAGCATAACGCATATACTCATTGTTAGATAATAAGTGCTCATCAGTATGTTTTGTTCTAACTGAATATTCCCTGATTAGGTCTCCAGCCCTAATAAATAGTTCTGTGGCCAATAAAGTAGCCCGCTCTGCATCACTATCATCATCATCAATAGTATCACTGCATACCCCTCATCTTTAGAAGATAGTGATTTTATGGGATCATCTTGAGGGTCACCCATAAAATGAGAACTTGTCCCAACTAAGTAGGCATGCTCTGGTGGTGCAGATCCGTATGCTTCAACTTGAGTGGTTACTTGAGATGTTGGTGTAATGTATTCAGTAACAACTAGACCTTTCTAACACTCCTCAATATTGTTTATCCCTCTTTCTTCATTGGACAGTTCCATAACTTCAACATAGACTACAATAGGCTGAGTGCATGCTGCATTGATTATAGACTCACATACTTCGTTATCAGTAATGTGGGCTGCAAAAAATCTAAGATTAATAAGAAACTGGCCTATTAAACTAACACAGAACTTTACTAGATCTAACTTCAATGTCCTCATAATGCGTGTCTGTAAGTCCATGAAGTTAATTCACCTTGGGATTTGTATTTGATGATTTTTCCCACCAATATAAGTAGGAATAAAATCATCACTTATAGTCAATTCACCACCATAATATAGAACTATACAAATAGTATCTGAACTCATTTTTAAATCAGAATACCACAACATAGCAGCCTTTTAATGCCAAAAGCAGTGAGCCTCCGAAAGAGGGAGGAGCTATTGAAACAGCAGATCATGACACAAAGATCTAGGCACCAAGTGTTATCCGTGAGAAGCATCCACAAAAAAATAAAAAAAAGGAAAAAATCAAAAGTGGGGCAAAGCATCAGAGTTTTAATTAAGTTCTAAGATAAGGTAACTCAGAATTATCCAGGTTAACCAGCCCACGCAAATGTTTGGGCAAGGTGTGTTGATCAAAGAAGTTGATACCATTGGATCTAGCAGATTGGCAAGGTAGTCGGCCGCAAGCATTTCCTTCACAAACATGTGTGATGTTAAAATTCGTGGGAAAGAAAGATCTAGTTTGCTTGAGGAGGTAATACAATTATCGCTCATCTTAGTTGAAGTTAAAAGATCAATTAGAAAAATAGCATCCACCTCGATCCAAATATTGATCCAGCCATTTTGGAGACAAATCTCAAGAGCTTTGAAGACTGCCATAAGTTCAGAAAAGGGGATAGTGCAAGAAATAAGGGGATAAGCAAAAGCACATAGGACTATACCCTTAGAGTTCTTGAAAATGCCACCACAATCGAGCCATTATGAGAGCGAACCATCGTATTTATTTTAATAATATGATCAAGTGGTTTTCCAATAAACAATCTTGTCATTAGATAAAGTTGATCCAAGAAATTTATGCCCGGTTTATTGGCCACAAATTTACTTTGAAATGTTTATAATGAATGAGATTGGCTTTAAGCAAGTCACTAATTTTGTTTTAGTTCTAGCGATAATCCTCCATGGTTCATAGGGATCCCACTTGTTTTGCATCATTTCATCCATCCATATGAACCATAAGAGTGATAGCAATAATAACTTTAATGTGACCTTTAAAAGTATTATTAAAATAAATTTCCAGAAGTTGGTATAAAGTAAGAGAGCCATTGAAATTGAGAGTGTTGAATAGATCATCATACCAAATCCATAGTTTAGAAGCAATGGCCCCATTAACAAAGACATGATTAACATTTTCAATATGAAAACAGCATTGACATTTAGACGGTAAATGGAACCCTTTACCCCACAACAAGGAATCTACAGGGATAAAATTTTTTAGAATATGCCATGAAACGAGTAAGAAATAGGGATATTGTTATTCCAAAGTTTAGAGAATACATAGGAGGGTTCATGAGAGTATCTAATGTGGAGCCATACATTTTGAGGTTGAAATCACCATTGTGAGAGAGCTTAAAGAGAATATGATCTTGATTTTGAGGTGATAGGAATAGTGTTAACCATATTCAAGAAAGTAAAAGGGATAAAATCAGCAAGCTTATTATTGTTCCACTTATTGTTATGCCAGAAAGTGTTGACTCTAATAGCGGAAGTGGAATGGGTATGAAGTAAGTCATCCATGGAACCACAACCACTCCAGTTATCTTGCCAAAAGAAAGAGGTACCAGAGTTGATGCCAAAAATAAATTGATCCCATTTTGTGAGAACAAAGTCTTTCCATGGGAGTCACCCGGCTTGAAGGGACAAGTGAGGGGGTGCTTACCCTGGCAATATTTAACAGTCATGAAATTAGCCTTAGACTGTGATTACTCACGAAATTCCACGAGTTTATAAGAAAAGGCATTGATAGTTTCTTTAATGGGTTTACAGACCACCTTCAAAAGTGCCACAACTTTAAACCAAGAGGTCCAGTGCAATTTTTAGAAGAGATATTGGAGCCCTAGAAAAATTTGTTTAAGAGGCCAATTCTATTGATGCTAGAGATGGTGGCAATGGTTTGGATGAGATATAAAGGCATGGAATTAAGAGTGCTCTTAATCAAGGTGAGCCTACCACCAAAGAGAGTAAATGAAATTCCCAAACCGAATTTTATTAGAAATTTTTGAATAAGATCATCAAAAGGTGAGATCTTTTACGTCCTTTAAAAGTGGAGCCCAGGTAATTGGAAATTAACTTTGCTTAAAATTAGTAATTCAAGATTTGATTCAATCTTGAGAGGGATCTTCAGGGAATAAAACATTTTTTCATTAAGAGACCACTAACTTTGCCAAAATCATTTAAGAGATTCTTGATATTTTTGACATATTGAAGGGAGGCATTACGAAGATTATAAAATCATCGTAAAGCTAAGATGAAACGGGAAGCCACCATGAGTTTTAAAAGCCATGTTAGGATATTTGATGAAAAGATCATTGAGGCTTCTTGAAAGATATTCGGATGATAAAGAGAAGGAGAAAGTGGGCGCAAACCATGGCTCGAAAGAAACCAAGGGACTCACCATTTAAGATGACAGAAAACCGGATAGTGATACAACTTTTAATAATCAGATAAAATGATCAGAAAACCAAACAAATGTAAGATTTGGAAAAGGAAATCCAGAGGTTGTCAAAGGCTTTAGAGATGTCCAGTTTGAAAAGCATATTACCTCCTCGGAAGAAACATCAATGTCATGAACCGGTTCTTGAGCGAGGAGGATATTATCGATATGGCTCTATTTTTAAAACCGGTTTGGTTAGGGAGATGATTTTATGAAGCAGCTAATTCTATTAATTAGTTTAGCAACTAGTTTTTGAAAAAAAAAAGACTAAATATAGTCACCCCCGATTGAGATTGTTGGTTTTAGGAATAAGGACAATAGAAGTACTTGAAAAGTATCTGGGAATAGAGCCGCCGTCAAAGAAATCAATAACAGCATTAACAAGATCAGATTTAATAAAAGGCCAACAATGTTGAAAGAAATGAGTCGTGAAACCATCAGAACCAGCAACAGAGTCATTGTTCATGCTATTAAGAGTAGTACTAATCTCTGCTTCCAAGGGATGCATAGTGAGCAAATGGCTATCCTCATTGGTAATCATAGAAGGGATAAGATTGGTGTTGGAGGGGGTTTCTAACGAAGGATTAGAATTTAATAAATTTTGGAAATGATGGATGTAATCCTTGATTTCATTGTTATCGATTATCCACCACCATTAGGGTTCTTAATTTTCTTAATCGAGTTAAGGGCTTTCATTTATTACAAATAGCATGAAAATACCTAGTGTTTGGTCACCATCGGAATGTGTTTGCTGGCTTTTGATGCCAATAGGTTTCTTCCATATTTTGATAGTTAATCGACTATCTTTGGCGATTACTCAACTCATCGAGTTCTTTCAGTTAAGGCACTTCTTCAAGAGAGCAAACCACTTGTTCCATAGCTTTAAGATTGGTGAAGAGATTTTTAAAGATATGCTTGTTCCACCAATTGAGGTTTTGTTTAAGCCTCTTGAGCTTAAGCTAAAGGGGAACCATGCCCTTAACGGAATTATCTAGATGAACAGGAGCCATCCAGTTAGTGGAAACAACGTTAGTGAAATCGCCATGTTGGGTCCACATATTTTGGAAACAAAAAGATGAGGGAATAGGAGGGTTAGTGGGGGGAGTTTTGATAGAGATCAAAAGGGGGGCGTGATCAGACAAAGTCCTGCTCAAATGTTCAATAGAAGTGAGAGGCCATTGATTAATCCAAAGCAAATTAAAGAGGGCCCTGTCCAGACGCTGCCAAAGTCTAGAGTTTTGCCATGTGTAATCAGACCCTGAAAAGCCAATGTCAATCAAATTGCAATCTAGGATCATATTAGAGAAATCTTCCATGGAATGAAGGTTAGGAGGACATCCTCCCCTCCTTTCCGAAGAAGCAATGATAGTGTTGAAATCGCCCCCAACCAACCAGGGTAGATTAACTGAGGAGGCAAAGGTTCTTAAATGATTCCAAAGGATGTTCCTACCGGCTCTATTACAAGAAGCATAGATAAAGGAACTAAAAGTCGAATAATCACCTAAAGAGATTTTGACATTAACCAATTGGGCAAGATCATCGATGATGGAAATGGTGATAGAATTATCCCAAAACACCAAATTTTGTTATTAAGATTGAAGAAAAATTTTGAAATCCAAGCGATCTAGCAACAAAAGCAATTTTGGAAGAAGAGCTAATGAAAGGCTCAATGATAACAAGAAGTTTGATGTTATGAGAGCTAGGCTCCTAACATGCGGACGGGGAGTTTGTACTTCGTTCGGTTACATTATTGCTAAATTAATCATAATAATATTTCAAAAAGGAAGAGATAGAAAATGAAAAGGGAAAATTGAGGAGAGAGGGACATAATTATTTCTGAGGTGTAAGAGAAGAACGTGTGATTCTAGTGAAATTATTATTAGTCATTTTGGCTTTAGAAGATTTTTTTTTAGAACAGTTTGGAAAGGTCTATCAGAATCCAAAATATCTCCATCAGAAAGGGATTGGTTTTTGTTTTCTAGAATAGGAGTTTTAGTAGTGGTGATTTCTCCTTCTTCAGTATCAGAGTTAGGATGAGAAGTTTGGATAGCCTGAGTATCACTCTGTAAAGAAATAGAGGGGGAGGTTCTTGTACCATTAGTAATGCAAATAACATTTTCATTGCCATGATGCATATTCTGGTTTTGGTCTGACACCAAGGGGTCAACATTATTTTGATCCAATGTAAAATTCCCATTTGGATTGTCATTAAGCTTTAAATTAAGCAAAGGTTTGTCATGAGGAGCCAATATATTGCAAGTAGGAGAAGTGTTAGTTAAGTTGGAATTAGTCTCAGTACACCCCTCAATAGTAGTATGTATATCTAGCTCAGAATGTTTTTCTTTTGACAAATCAATAGATACTAAGGGGGCAGGTGTAGGAGGATGTATTTCATTTTGAGAAGCTTTTGGCACATAAGCTAACTTAGTGGTTTTCCCTGTTCCAAGAGAGGTATTAGTGTCATGTGAAATATTCTTTTTAAGGTTTGGGTGTAGTACAAAGCATTCGGTATGATCATGGCCATGGATCTTACAGTGAGATCAGAAGTTTGGGAAGTTTTCAAATTCAACTTTCTGATTATATCCAAATTTTTCTGAGCCAATCCAAACCTCTTTGGGGTATTTTTTAGTAATGTCTATTTCAACCAATATGCCAATGATGAAGTTCTAGTGGCGTGGCTTGATCAATTTGAAGGGGTCTACCAAATAGAACCGCAAACAATACTTGATGAGTTACATAGTGAATTCTCATGTTTGGGAAAGCAAGCCATAACAGAACAATAGGGGATTCTTCCTTAACATCAAAAAGGGGTGTCCATTTCAAGAGCCGCATTTGACAATTATGCACATAATAGGAGCGACGAGCAAAGACACGAGAGTAATCTAAATCATTTGATAATTGAATGAGGATGTGTTGAGGATCAAGTAGGCCAATAGTGAAGACTCCCATAAGCTTTATGCTATGGAAGAAAGACCTGATATTATCTAGTGTAGTGCGTCGCAAAGAGAATTTACCAACCAAAGAGAACTCATAAGGTTTCGCTAATTTCTCAACATCCGGTCGAGCACATACAGTAGGCAATCCATGAAAGATGTAAAATTAGATTAAGAGGCATTGGCAGAGGTCTTACCAAAGAGCGTCCAAAGGACTTCACGGTAGGCGCATTAACGGTATCGAATCCAGAGTACCTTTAGGTTCAGTGGTTATTGTCGGTGCATCTAGATGCGACGAGGTCGGTGGCGCGGAGGGTGAAGCCTCCGCCATTGATCGATCCGGTGATAATCACATAAGCTACTAGGGGATGCGCAACCAAGCAATTTGACAGTGAGGATGATCGGGGAGGCCCGAATAGCGTCCAAACCTCAAAGTGAAGCACGGGAATGCAAAATCTCCACAAAATCGCTAGAGAGGGAGCGCAGCCGGGGTTTTGATAAAAACACATAAGTTAAAATTGCTTGGTCCAATCAAGCTACTAAAAGACTTAAAGCGAAATCATCCTTAATGAATAATTTAAATAATTCCAAGACTTTAGAAAATCATAATTCTAAAGCTTAATCAAGACATACTACACTAAGTCTTAGCACACACATTAGAATACTAAGCCATCGACCTTAGTGTAAGGTTAGGCTGGTGTATGTTGCGGTGATATATTTTATTTTGTGGTGTAATATTTTAGACTAGATGGTAGGATTATTTATGCATAAATTGGATGTTAGGTCATTATTAGCCTAATGTTATTTTATGCTGAGAATTGTACTTGAGGGGCCGCCATAAAAATAAATGAATGTAAATGTTATTGCTTGCAGGTGTTGGTTATTCCCCCAAGCATAATCCAATTAGGATAGATGGGCTTGGTTAGCCATGTACAGGGTGCTAAGTATGTGAAATATAGTTGCTTGGCTTTTATGTTTGTTAAGCTAACATCCATTTTGTAGGTGTAGTTAGATTTTATTTTTCATAGAAATGTAATTTTTGTAATAGGATTGGGATTAGTGCTATGGGGTTTAGGATGAGCAATGGCTAGAAGGAAAAGACTTGGGAGGCCCTGTGAAGCCTGGAGCAAACTAATCCAAAGCAAGAAAAAAGAATAAGAATTAAAGACCACCATAGAATTTATTTTAATTATAACATTTAAATAAAATCTTAGTTGTATGAGGGTGGAACTCGACTACCTAACTTTTTCTCTTTTCCAGAGTGTCCAGCAGTACCCAGCTACACTAGGCTTTTATTATTATATGAAACCTAAATGTTTAGATTGTGTAATAGAAATGACATTCTTTTTATAGATTTTTTTAAAATGTCTATGGTTGATGTGTTGCCTGGATGTGGTAGGCCCTTTATAATAAAATTTAATTTTCTATCTTCACTAAATAACTCATAATTAAATTTTAATGCAACTCACAACTCACTCTAAAGCCTAAGTATATAAACAAGATAATAAATGATTTAGAAATCATTTAGCTGAATGTTATAACAACATGCATGTCATATTGTTCCATTCTTGAATATAAAGGATCTCTACTCTTACATGATGAGGGACACGCTTGGCCTTTGAGAGCGGGCCCTTATAGTGGAGAACACCTCTTCTAGCTAATTTAGCCCATAACTGAACTTTATCATGCATGTAGGCAAAATTGTCCTAAGCCTTGGTCCAAAATAAAAGTGTCAAAATTATCCAAAAACTTGTAAACTTTTAACATTAGTCTAAGTCATGTTTGCATACCAAACATTATCTAGTCTCTTAAGGAGTGAGTTTAAAATTCTTGCTTCCTTTCTAATTAAATTATAGCCTAACTGTCCTACATCTACATAAGACTGGCATACACAATTTTAAAGCATTGGAACTGTTAGCTGGTAGCCACTCTAGGCAGTTGTAAGTCTAGATGAGTCATGATGTGTTCGTTCTCTCTTATGGAGGTGAACCATTATATCATATTTTCCCTTATTAGACTTAGGCCAAGCTTTTAGCTTGTGCAGAAGAATTTTAGACTTAGGTTTTGAGGCATCTTGTTTCTCTTTCTCTATGGGTATAAGTCCTTACTTCTTAGGCATCTCCATAATCTTGTGTTGATGGATTATAAGTCCTAGCACTTTAAAAAAATTTCAACGTAAACAAAAATAAATTTTCCTCTTCAAAAATATAAAGCCTCATCATAGGGTAGATTGGAGCATTCACTAGGTTTCCTAGTATCTTAGATGCTCCCTACTTATCTTCTTGCAGAATCTATAAATAAATGTTTATATTTGAACTTTTCCCATTTGATTTCTAATAATAACCAATTCTTTGATAGTCTAGCCTTAAAATCTTTGAAGACATTAATTGATTATTTTAATCAAGAGTGTTCTTAGGAAACTTCCATTTCCTAAGATGTAATTTAACTATGGGGGCTTGCCTCCATAGGGAACTAAAAAACCCAACACAAAATAAACCTTACTTTATCTATCCATGTGAAGTAGAGAAAATATCTCTAGTATATGTAGACCCATCTACTTTAGGAGTTCTTATTAGGTGATCAAGTTCATTGTAGAGTGATGTTTCTATATTTTGAGATAGTATATCATACCTTAATGTCACATTCATTCACTTTAATGAGTACCTATTAAGATCTATGTGGTGTCCCAACAACTCCAAATTAAAACACCACAACAACCGAGCACAATCGACCCCTTTATGTCACTACGGAAAGTAATTCCACCCACTTGAAAAGGGTATTGATCGACCTAAGAGCTTCGATCAATCTCTTAACAGCTAAGACACTCAGAGCATTAGCTTTAGATGCTCGCTATCTAGACAAAAGTATATTATTATTACAAGGATTCAATGAACAAGGACAATAAACTTTAGGATCCATTATTCTGCCCTTATGCTTCAAGACGTTATATAGAGAAGCTAAATTCCATGTGATCGAATCCAAAGTTGTTTACAAAGCACTCCTTAATAAGTCATGGATTAATAAATATGGCATAACATCTTCAACTATCCATCAATGTATGAAGTATATTCAAAATGATGAAGAGCAATGAATTGATGGTGACATGAATCTATTCTTGTTATATGAGATTAAGGTCTAAGATGATGCCAAGTACTTCATACCTAAGAAAGTAGGGGAAGTCAAATCTGAAAAGAAAGTGGCTCCACTATTAAATTAATACTAAAAGGTGATAATTCAAAGGATAAAAGTACTAAAGAATCATAGCAACCCAAAATAATTCCTCACCTTACCAAAGATAGTAAGGATGATGAAGAGTCGTTAGTACTTTATCAACCTAAGAAAGTCTCAACTAGCCAAAAGTAAGAAGAAGTTAATACTAATAATATGAAAAAATAATTAGAGAAAACTCATGTTTCTGTAATAAGGGTATTTGAATGCCAAATTTTCAACAAGGCTATGAAAATAACTATAATACTAAGATCACATATAAAAGCCTTATTGACCTCATTTTTAGAATGAGCTCTCAACCACTCCATTTTAGACATAAGACTCCTCTTAGACACTAAGAGTTTCCTTAGTCTTAAGACACTTCTAGTGATTAGGTGGACACTCAGTCTAACCTTAGAGACTTAGAAGAGTTAGCCATAGGAATAGGTTATTCCTTAGGGATGCTAGCAAAATTTGCCTACCCTATAGCTTGAACCAAATCCTCACTTCCTTCTTTCAAGTCAAACTCCAAATTCAAAAGAATCTTAAATTCAAATCAATTCCAACCAAACCTTAAATCAATTCCAATGGATTTTCTCAAATCATGAATCAATTCCGAATGATTGAAGCCCATGATTGAAATCTAAATCCAAAATCTTTCCTAAGTCACTTTGATTCTATCTTATGGAATTAGCCTAAATCAAATCCAAATCAATTTAAATACAAGAAATTTTTTGATAACCCATTTATATTCTCATTTATATTCACAAATATAAATGAAATATAAATTCAAATGATTAAACTAAATCCAAAAATTAAATCCAAATTCAACCAAAATTCAACCTAAGCATTTCAAGTCAAATTCTTGAACTTGGCCAAATCAAATTCAAATCAAGCAAAACCCTTGATTTTTCTTCATGATTCAATCAATCCTTTAATCATGAAACCAAATATAAACATAAAATTCAATCATCAAACCAAAACTCAAACCCAAATCCAACCAAAATTCAACCTAAGCCTTTTAAGTCAAATTTTTGAACTTAGCCAAATCAAACACAAATCAAGCCAAACCCTTGATTTTTCTTCACGATTCAATCAATACTTCAATCATGAAACCAAATATAACACAAACTTCAATCATCAAACCAAAACTAAATTCAAAACACAAAATGAAGTCAAATTCATGTTCTCCCTTTGAACTTAAAATTATCAAATAAATCAAAACACATTTGACTCCAAATCACTTGCAAATAGATTTATATTTCAACCAGAAATCCATATGTGAGTTTAACCAAACTTGAATCAATCCTTGATCAAATCAATTGACCCACTTAGGCTCACTTGACCCAAAGTGACCTAAAGTACCCCTTCTGAGCCAAATTCTATTCCTACCCAAATTGAATTGAACTAAGCCCACCTAAGCCTCACATTATGAGCAACAATCATCATGAGATGATCAACCACCCGAGTTGGGTCAAACCAAGTCAAACCTAAGGTTTGACCAAGTCAACACTTAGCCAAAATGAAACTAGCAAAATCCACCATAGGCCAAATTGATTGAAACCATTGATCAAAACCAATTCATGATCAATGTTTGAACTTGACTAAGTCATCATATGAGCTTAACCTAGCTCAATTGCCACTTGACCTAAAAATTCAAAATATGTTTAAACTTGATCTAAGCCAAATTGATTGCAACCAATGGGTCAAATTCATTCTCAACCACTTGTTAAATTTGGCCAAAGCCTCAATTGGTCAACTAGACCCAACTTAGCTTAATTGACTATGAACCCAACTTGACCTAAAGGTCAAATTGAGCCAAAATAAAATAAAACTAAAATTGATTAAAACCAAAGCTTATAACACATTTCAAATGACCAACCAAACCTAAACCATGACCCTAGCAAATAGGTCAAATGGGCCAAATTGGTCAACTTGACCCATTTGACCTAAATGAAATCAAATGAACCAAAACTAAATATAAACCAAATTGAACCAAACTAATGATGCCAGTCATATGAACTTGACCGAACCCTTGGTTTGAGCCAATTTGACCAATTGGTCAACTTGACCCAAGTTGACCCATTTTGACCTAAATGGGTCAACATGAGCCAAATGACATCAAATCAACTCAAATTCTTTGAAATTTGGACCAACCTAATTTCAAACTATTCTAAATCTGCCCAAAGTAAAATCAAAGCCAAATGACCATTTTACCCCTAGGTCAAGGGGTAACCCATGGCCAATTCCACTTGGAATTTGGTCATATCCTCTTCATGGCCACTTGGCACCCTTTTAGTGGACCAAGTGGACACTGGTGAGTGTGGTGCACATGACCTAATGAGTTTAGGTAAGCCAAACCCAACCCAAGGTCAAAATTGACCACCCCACTCAAAATGAGCACATGGGAATCACTCCTCCACCTAATTTAGAACATGGAAACTTCTCCACTACCCCCTCTGGCCAAACTGAATCGCATGGTGTCCAAAACTACCTAACCAACTCAACTCATAGGATCAATTTGATCAAAATGGCAAAGCCATGCTCGGCCATCCGATCCTTTTAGGGGAAGATATACTCCCCCTAATTTCATTTCATTTTGATTCTCTTGCATTTGATTGAGTGATAGGAAGTCAGAGCAACCATTCCCAAGCTTCTTCAAGCATCCTCTAGCTCTTTGCATTTCTCCATTTCTCAGTTTATCAAAACCAAAAATAAGGGAAGTAACAAGATTTTCAAACTTACTCAATACCCAATTTTAACTTAATTCCTCCTTAAAGCACCTTGAGGGAACTCAATCGAGCTAACCCAAGTCTTCATCCAACCTCTCAAGCCACGGGAAGGAAGAGTTTGATCAAAGCTGCAAGCAATTGAAGCCCACATTGGTCCATAGGAAGATCCAATCAACCTCAAGCCCTCAAATCTTCAACAGATCTTTGTCTCCACTAGATGAAGCTACCTCGATGGTTGGGAGGACCGGTGATAGCCTTCGACGAGGTATGGATCAAAATCGAGCTTAGGTATAGGAGTTCTTGGTCCTTTATGAAAGGAACTTTCACCCCATAACATTTTGACCATTGGATGTCTTGCTCCTTGCATAATGATGGTGTGGGTTAAGTTTGAGCTCAATTTGAGCTCAATCAAGCTCGGATCAAGCACTAAAGTGTGGATAATTTCCCTCTCCCACAGGCAAGGTCAAGGATGGATCATGGACCATCCATCCGTACATTTTAGATGGACGGTCTTGATTAATCCATGTAGGATCATTCAATTTACCCCTTAAAAACCACAGGCTTAATCCCGACTGTTCGATCTTTGATTGAACGATCGAGGAGAAAGCACGTAGTGCCACCGGGTGATGCGGCATTGGATCTGATAACTTAAATAACCAATCTCATCACACCATGTTGAAAGCATGCGTCGCATCAGCAGTCCATGTGGTGTCGATGGGATTAGTTATACAGTTAGCATTTTAACTAATCCTTAATGATAGAAACTTCAAAATTACATAACTAAATGTAGAAAAAAAACACAAAATAAAATGTATTTTGAAGATAATTCAGAGGGGAATTCATTAAAATTGTTTTCAATTGATTTTGAACAATGAATTTTCTTTAATTAGGGTTTTATTGAAAATATAATAACCCTAATTACTCCCTAATTACTCCATTAATTGATTCCAAGTTTCTTAGATGTATTTAGTGGGATGACCTCTTCGTCCCCTTATTTTCTTGGTATTTGTTGATGAGTTGATTTTAGAAATCAATTAATGAATCCTTAATCACTCTCTTAATGTAATTAAGGTTAATTAAGCATGTGAACATTGGTTCAATTCCTTGATTAAGTTAATTAAACTTTGTTTAAGTGTAGAGGAGGTTTATGGAATGGGTTTGGGGTATTTTCCCCAAGTCATTCCCTAAACCCTCTCCTTCGTTAATCTAAATTTAATTAAGGGCTAATCCACTGATGACCTACTTAATTAAATTGACAAAATTTTCAAAACTTTCCATAATTCAATCATTGCCTTCTTGGGTAGATGCTTAGGTGTTCAATAACCTAAGTAGCTTAAGGAAATCATATTTAACCCATATGTGTGGGAAGGGTTATGAAAGTACTTAAATTAAACCCTTTAGCTTAATTAATCATTAATTGTGAGTCAAATGAACTAGGCCTCTTTCTTTCTTAGGTGCATTAATGATTTAAATTCTTTGTAGTTTTATGTCATACATTGGCTCATAATTATTTGGTTAAATAGGTTAAAGTGGTGTAGGTAAGGGGTAATTAATGAACTTAATGAACACCTTAACCTAAGTAAAACATAAAATCCACTTAATTAAATAAAATAACCCATATGTGAGATGGGTTAGGACCAGCAAACCTTCTCACATTTCTGAAATTTAAATCAAACTCAAAAAAAAATCAAAATTTCTTTAAACAACTTTGATTCACTTTAAATAATCTTATTCCATAGGATTGTCTTTAGGAATTAATTAGGGTGAATGAATTTACATGCTTTCATCACTTTATTTCTTTCCTAGCATGCTAAATGTGTATGTCATATGAAAATCATGCATTCATGTCTTTTGAAAGATCAAATTAAAAAACTGAATTGTTTCCTTTATGTCAAATTGCATGTTTTGGCTAAAGTAAGAATATGAATGGCTATTATCACTACTAAACCCAAAAATTATTTTCAAACTTTATATAAGTAAAACATTATAAATGTAAGGTATACTATTTTTAAGTACTTATAAACTTGCATGTAAATAATATGAAATGTGTTATTTGATTTCCTTCTCTTTCGTAACATAGGTTTGTATAGGATTTGCAAAGTGTATAGTCCATTTGAAAAGAACATAACACTTGCTTAAATCCATTCTATACACTCTATGTCATGACTTAAGAAGGAATTCCACATCACACATGTAAATTAAACAATCAAACCAAAATCAAACAAACATAAACTTTTTTATGATTCTCTTTTCCATGCATTTCTTTTATACATGCACATGTATTTAAGAAAGTGGTATATTAGTTGGACATCAGGGTTTAGGTTTTAAGTAGCCCCAAGTAGGTCTTGTACCTTACACCTCATGTAAACAATGGTATACTCACTTATGTCTTTCATACTTGTAAATGTGCATATGAAAATGGATAAAAGAATCTCTCTTTCTACTTAACAAAATCATGCATCATGAAACATCAAATTTTCTTAAGTAACATCCCTTAGCATTCATCATTAAGGTGCTAAACATTTCCATTTCATGTATAGATATGCTTAGGGTCATCCATTTACATACACATGTTGGAAAGAAATAAAGTGTTGTGTGTTTTGTGATAGTAATTCACTTTACTTAATCTTAAAATGCCTTTCTTTTTGAATAGGTTTGTTTAGGAAAAATCTAAACTTAGGATTAATTAAAACACATAATAAAATATTCACTAAATAAAAATCAATGAATCTACCTTAGAAATTACTTAAGGTAGGAAAGAAGTTCTCTTCTCTTTTCCTCTCTTTACAACACTTAGTAATTAATTGTAGGTTCATTCAAACCAAAATCAAAATAAAATAAACCAAATCAACTAAATCACTTAAAATAAATCACCCTCTAAGTTGAATATTTTCACACTTAGAAAACTTCAACATTAAAGCCTTGCTAAACATACCACACAAACCTAAAATAACACACACATTATGCTAAGTCACCACTTCTAGCTTTAGGTTAGGGAAGTGGATGGTTTGATGTTTATTTTTATTTTGTAATATAATATTTTAATCTGTATGTTAGGTGTATGTGAGTAGACTGAATGGTAGGGTGATCTTAGTCTAACCATTGTCTTCTGCAAGAGATTTTTCTTAAGGGGCGTTGTAATAAAAATATAAATTCTTTTTTTTGCGTTACTTATACCCTAAGCATAATCCAAAATAGGCCGGTGGACTTGGTTACCATGTGGGTGCTAAGTCCAATTTATCATATACATGCTTGGGATTATGTGATTTGTTTAGCTAATCTTTATTTTGTAGGTTTTAGTTAGATTTCATTTTTCCTATTTTCATGTAATTTTGAAAATTAAAATTTGGAATGATTGTTATGGGGGATTAGGATGAATATTGGTTATAAGACTATGTTCTATGTTCCATGTAAAGCCTTTGGAGCAACCACATCCCAACCAACCAAAAGAAGAAAGAAGAAAGAAGAAAGAAGAAAGAATAAAGAATAAAGAAGAAAAAAGAAATGAAGAAGGAAGAATGAAGAACCCCCATAACAATCAATTCCTTCTTGATTGTATTTAATTCATTTGTAATATAGGTTGTATAAGGGTTGAGCTTGGCTACTCAAATTTTTTTTGGGTTTGTGCGGTAGAGCCCAAACACAAATGGCCTCTTATACTTTTGAACTATCTTTATAAATTTTTTGATGTTTGTTTAGCTTAGGAATTAAGATGGCTTCTTTTCCTAGTTTCTTCCATGCTTTGATGTATGGCTTGGATGATGATTAGGCTCTTAGAAAAATAAATTTTCTATCCAAATAATCAACTCAAAACTAAAAATTAAATAACTCATAACCTCACCTAAAGCTTAGGTTATAAAAAAAGATAAAATTTATTACCTTTGGATGATTTTCTTTCTCACATCATGCATAAAAATATATTATTTCACTCTTGATTTGGAGGGCTTCCACCTTTTCCGGAGAACTTGGCTTAACCTTTGAGAGCCATGGTGAAAATGCACCTACTTTTCTTCTTTGATTTTGGCTCATAATCTAACTTCTCATGCATTAGGCATATGAATCATATAAGTCTGTGTCAAATTGATTGTCCAAAATGAAAATAAAACATAATAAAATTTGCATTAGATTTAAGTTATTAAATCATGCCCTACATGATCTAGTCCTTTAGGGAGTGTGTTTAAGGACTTAGTCTCTTTCTAAACAATAGCTGAGCTATCTTGCAAAAGCATATGACTTGCCTACATGTATTTAAAACTGTAGGAGGAGTTAGTTGGTACCACCCTGGGTTGTAAGTCCAAGTCGTGGTTTATCCTCTCTTATGGAGGTAAACCAAATACCCATTTTGCCTTTTAGATTTTTGGGTCATGCTTTGGCCCTCACCAAATGTCCAGGTTGCTTTTCTCCTTTGTGAGCTACAAGCATAAATCCTCACCTCTTAGGCATTTCCATGATCTTGTCATGGAATTATAAGTCTGATTTCTAATAAAATTCAACTCAAATAAATAAATCACTTCAAAAATATAAAGCCCATAGGATAGTTTGGGATGCTTACTAGGCTTCTAGTATCTAAGCATCCCTACTTATCTTCATTTGGCTTTGATAAGAACTCCCTCCTCTTGATCAATCCCACTTGATCTTCTAAAATAAACCAATTGATTGATAGTCCTATCTTTGAAATCTTTGAGAATGATCATTTACCTTAATAAAGTATTCTAAAATCATTCCTTGATGTAATTAACTATGTGCTTGCCTTGGAACTTGAACAGTTTAAAATAAATTTTTTTACTTTTCCATGTAAAGTAGGGAAGAATCTTTGGTACATTATCCATAGACCCTTAGGTCCTTATTAAGGTGACTAAGTCCATTTTGTAGGATGGTGACTTCTACCTTTTGAGATAGTACACCATTCCTCAATGTTGTACCCGATTGCTCTAATAAGAATATCAAATGATCATTGTCCCCAAGTATCGATAGTGAGTTTGTATTTATACAAATAGATATCTTTCTTTTGTTGGCACTTAGTTTATTTCATCCTTAAAAGCTAATAACATCTTTAGGAAGGACCTCACTTTGAGTGGGTCTTAAAACCCCATTGGTTCCCCAATGGGTGAAAATTTAATAAATAATTAAAGACTTCCTCCACCATTTTTTTATGGTAAGGAAAGGTTCATTCCAAAAATAAAGAAAAATGAATCCTTTATGAAAATTATAATATTTGAAAAAGTACTTTTTCAAAATGCACATAATAAAATGTTTGCACAAAAATTTTTATAAATCACCCTCATCTAACAATCTTCATGATTGTTATATGTTTGATCATGTCAAAATTAAAATCAACAATCAAACTTTCTAAAAGCACAAATGAACATCTTCATTCAACCTATTAAATGAAGATTTCATTTTTCAAACAAAATGAACAATCATCTTTTCAAAAATCAACAAACCATCTTTCAAAATAAAATCAATCATCATATTTCAAAAGCACAAATGAACTTCCTCATTCAATTTATTGAATGAGGATTTTCATTTTCAAAATAAAAAGATAATCATCTTTTCCAAAAATAAAATTTAGCACTCATAATTTCAAAAAAAAGCACAAATGAAAATCTTCATTCAATTTATTGTATGAAGATTTTATTTTCAAAATAACCAACAATCACATTTTCAAAACAAAAATCAATAATCATCTTTCCAAAAATAAAATCCAACAATCATAATTTCCAGAAGCACAAATGAACATCTTCCTCCAATTTATTGAATGAAGATTTCATTTTCAAAACAACATGAACAATCACATTTTCAAAAAAAAAAATTGAATAATAACATTTTCAACAAACAAAATGAACAATCACTTTTTCAAAAACAAAATGAACAATCACATTTTCAAAAACAAATTGAACAATCACATTTTCAAAATAAAATGAACAATCATATTTTCAAATAAAATCATAATCACATTTTCAAAAAAAATAAAATCAACAACATTTAGATCTTTCATTTAGTACACCAAATTTTCTAATGAAGATCCTCTTTCAAAATAAAATCAAAAAATCAAAATTAAAATGAAAAAACACATTTGGACTTCTAGCATACCTAAATTTGCTAAGGATCCTCTTTTCAAATCAAATCAAAAAATAAAAGAAACACATAGTATTTCCTTAGCATACCTAAATAAGAATCCTCTTTTCAAAATAAAAAACAAAACAACATTTATTCCTTATACCAAATTTGCGTTAAGAATCCTCTTTTCAAAAAATCAAAACAAAACATTTATTTCCTTAGCAAACCTAAATTTGCTAAGGATCCTCTTTTCAAAATCAAATCAAAAACAAAAAAAAACACATTTAGATTTCCTTAGCATAAATAAATTTGCTAAGGATCCTCTCTTTCAAAATCAAATCAAAAATAAAAGAAACACATTTGGATTTTCTTAGCATACCTAAATTTGCTAAGGATCCTCTTTTTCAAAATTAAATAAAAAACAAACAAAACATACTAGGATTTTCTTAGCATACCTAAATTTGTTAAGAATCCTCTTTTTCAAAAATCAATAAAATCAAAAACAACATTTGGATTTCCTTAGCATACCTAAATTTGTTAAGAATCCTCTTTTTCAAAAATAAAAATCAAAACAAAACACTTTATGATTTCTTTGGCATACCTAAATTTGCTAAGAATCCTATTTTCAAAAATTTTCAAAAATAAAACACTTCTTCGATTCTTCATTTAGCATACCCAAATTTGCTAAATGAAGATTTCATCTTCAAAATCACACATGATTCACAAAATAATGCAAACAAAAGAAAAAAGAAGCAATTGTTTTCAACACCTCTAGCATACCCAAATTTGTTAAAATGAGTAAATTCAAAATCTCAAATCAAATAAAATCAAAATAAAATATAAACCTATGGAAGAATTTCTTCAAAATATTTGAACCCATTTTCAACATACACAAATTTGTTGAAAATGGATTCTATTCAAAATCCACTTTCAATCAATTCCAAAATCTCTCTTCTAAATTCATTTGAGCCCCACTTAACACTTTCAAGTTGTTGAGCGTGGGATCAAATTCTAAATTCAAATTAAGAAATAAACAAAGCAAGAATTTGATTCAAGTTTGTTTCAATATTGTACTTTCGGTCGACTTTTAGTCAGTTTAGTTTAGTTCATCATTTGTAATGGCGAGTATGTCTTCACATTTCCTCATGGGATGGATTTGGCCTTGGATCAAACATCCCATCGATTGCCACCTCATCCACTTTGGCCTAGGCTTTGAGGGAGCCAGGATTACATGTGAGGGAACCCCCCTCACGATAATCAGCAAGAGCATGGTGACCGGGCAAAAGCTGGTCATCTAGGATGACATGCCATCTGATTCAGAGATTCCCTCATTGAAGAGGAAGGTTATGGAAGTTCCCATAGCAACAGTAGTAGTTCCAGCACCAGCACACCTAGTTGTTCCCCATGCAGTAGGGCTAGCACCCACCACTGTTGGCACCTCAGGGGAAGGCTCCCACGATTCAGGATTGTCTCCCCTTGAGGTTGGGTCTAGTTCCTACACCTCACTACCAGTGACAAAAAATAGCATGATCAAGCGATATCACACTCATTCAGGGAGTTGGAGGTATCAGCCATTATGAGTTGTCTAGGATGGTTTCCCCGTTGGTTACAAAAAACCAATTCCACCCTCTCTGTGGATCTGATAGAGAGGATGTTAGGAGGACTTTTGCTTCACCTCGTTCATTTCAGGCCTATTTGTGAGAGGAGGAGGTGTATCGACCTGATCTTTAGAGTGGAGCTACAAATGATCAGGATCTAGGGCTCAATTTGATTTATGTTTTATTATTCCCCATTGTGGGTAGATTAAGCGAGGGCTAGAGGCTCGCATCTCATGTTACTAGTGAGCAGAGGTACTAGGTCGGCCTCCACTTATGGATTTTCAGATCGTGCGCTACCATATCGATTATATTGATTGTATCTCGGGACTACCCATCATAGAGAGAGCTCTATCCAGAGAGTCTGGTGCCTCCACCACACCTCTTCTCTCCCATCGTCTCAATACATGTTTGATCTACTATTCCAGAGGCCATGAAGGCATCCATGGAGAAGAGAACCCTGATCGCTATGGCCAGAGATCTCGTTCCATCTACAGCCCTACTGTGGTGAGCTCTTCTCGACCTTCGCCCCTTATGGTGAGGAAGGAATGGACCTCAGTATAGTAGTGTCATCCTTCACCACCACCATCGGCATATTATGGTAGCGTTGAGGGAGGAGAGGCTTTCCCATGGCCATAGATCCTCCTAGAGGTACTCTCCACAGATCCATCAGCGGTGAGTATCTTCTGGAAATAGTCCTCACAAGATCGCTCTCCAGCAAGTGAGGTTAGGTGCCTATTTATTCATGGTGATCCTACTACCGGTAGAGATCTTTTTATTTAGTTGGACCAATCCCCAAATGACATTTGTAGCATGTAGTGGAAGAAAATATTTGGATATTCCTAATTTAGAAGATGAAAATATAAATTTTGATCCAAATGAAAATGATCTATTAGAGGATTCATGGGGTACACATGGTAGATACGGGGTTCCCTCCTCATGATCGAAGGTATGGAAGGTGTTGCGATCAAGCGAAGACACCCTACTCGACCCAACACCTCCATCAATAATTAAAGTAAAAGAATGAACAAATAGATAGGATGGTGAAGTAGCTCGAGGATTTGCTAGTAGTTGTTTTAGCACTCCATAACCAAGCCCTGGCAGTTCATCCTACTATAGCTAAGACTAGTCAACCAAAGTTGGTGCATGTCTTGTATCCAGCCAAAAATTTACCTCTAGTAGGCGGTCACCATCCTGTATAGGAAGGTAGTGGATAGTACCTCCATACAGGAAAAGGACATCAAAACCATGGTTGAGCAGTAAGTGAGAGAAGCATTGGCTCAAGTCTAAGGAGGATCATTGGTTCCAAAGGGTAGACCCTACCTAGAGAAATTTGATGACATCCAATATCCTAAGGTTTTCATGCTACCTTCTTTCAAGAGCTTCAATGGCAACAAGAACCCAAGGTAGCACATAGCGCATTTCAGGGCCAGTTGTTGCAACACCGGTGGCAGTGATGCTTTACTCTTTCATTTCTTTGTCAGTTGCTTAGCAAACATAGCCTTCGATTAGTATGTTGAACTCCCTAATAGCTTAGTGAAGACTTCTGCTGAGTTGGAATAATTCTTCATTAAGAGATTCACTGGAGCTCAACAGAGGATGACTATAGGCAATCTCGTTGTGGCTTAACAACACCATGGTGAGTCTCTTGTTGATTATATTCTTAGATAGCACAATTTGAGTATGAAATGCAAATGATAACTATCTGAACAATATGCCATTGAGATTCTACTTAAGAATATCCATGGTCTGGTCGCCTTCATCCTCAAAGATTTCACCATCAAAAAATTTGAGAAGCTAATCAACAAGGCACCTAGCTTACAAGGAGAAGTCAAATAGTTGCCTTTTCTGGATCAATCTAAAAAGCCAAAGCTGTAGAAAGCTTATAAGAAAAAACTAAGGGAAGTTATAGCAGTAGACAAGGGGAAATAGTCAACTAAAGAGTAGTATGAGAGACCTCGTGCTCCACAACCGTCACTTCCACCTCCTCTACCACCACCGAGGTAGTCCTACCGGCCTCCATAGCAGCCTCCATCCGCCCTCTCCTCACCCATATCATCAGAATGTACATACCCTCCCATAGCTATGGTACACCTACTTTTTTGGATAAACTTAACAAGCCTTATTCATTTAAGAGAGAGGTAATCAGAAAGATCTTTAAGAATCTCTTAAGAAAGCCTGATTTTCAGCTACCAGAACCTAGAAGGCCGGATGAAGTGGGCAAAAGCAATGATCCTAACTTTGCCCTACCACCGCACATGCTAGGTCATCTTTTAGAAGATTACATTCAAATAGCAAGGAATCTACACCCATTAAGGTAATCCTTGGGGATACCTGCGATCCTTCCAAAATTAAAGAAGATTGGGATATCTTCTTATCTCATAACTCTAAGAAAATTGTATCCAAAATCAAGAAACTTTCCTTATAAGTGCCTGAGGCAGCTCGAACCTCCAACATCAAGGAAGGTTTGCAAGTTATTTAAGATAACTCGAGGAAAAGGGGAGCTCAACGAGAGCAGCCTGTGCCAACCTAAGATAGCCAAGTAGCATAACCACCGATCGAGTCCAGCCTCCACTCTACAGTTGTAGCTACTACATCAGTGACCTTTACTTCAGCTAGCTCTTCCTCAAGTAGACATCTTGTATCAAAGGATGAGGGCATCAAATCCCTCACCCCACTTACTTTACTTGACTTCTACTATATACCTCTTTCAAAATCCAAGAAATTATGGAATAAAGCTAGCTTTAATTATATGTATGTCACTTCTAATGGGTTGTCCAAATCTACTCCTAATGAAAACTCTTCGAGTCTAAACAATAACTATAACAACTCTGATCTTCCTCCTTCTAATTCAGAGTTGGACATTCCTTCTCTAAATACTATGGGTTCACCTCTTGAGATAGACTTGAAATCATCCAATTTTGATGGTCTCATAGGAGAAGTTGTAGGAGAGCCTAACGAGCATGTATAATCTTCCACTAACCTGCCACAAGAAATCACTGAAGTCAACATTCGTAATGGCAAGGTTCTACCTCCTAGGGCAACACCTCAAGATAGAGGAAAACAAGTCATTAGTTTAGATGATCAAGAAGCCCTCCATGATGCTCCACCCTTGATATGCTTATGGAGGATCGGTGGACTATATAATGTCCTCTCACCTAAGAAAGTTTCCATCTAAGTTAAGAATATATGATGCCCTTGTCTTATCCAAAGAGATGAGGGAATCACTAATCAAGGCTCCCCTTTATCTAGAGATATGCTTAGCTCAGTTGACCACTATTGGACAGGAGGCACATTATTCCAGAGAAGCTCAAGGAATCACCTTCATAGATGAAGTCCTTCTTCTGGAGGACATGAAGCACAACTGTCCCTTATACATTACAGTGGACATGGGTAGATTCAGACTTTCCAGAGTTCTCATCAATCCAGATGCATCGATGAACATTATGAGTCTAAAGACCCTTCCTTATTTGAGGATCGACATCTCCATACTCCATCAATGAACAAGGCGAGAGGGCATTAGGTTCTATAGTGTTACCTATGGAGATAGGTGACTAGAAGACTGAAGCCAAGTTTTATATCATTGATTCAAATACTTTGTTCATCGCTTTGCTCAGTAGGCATTAGATACATCAAAATAAGTAGATTCCATGCTCCCTTTATTAGTGCATCAAGTTCAGGAATGATGGGATTGAGTACAGTGTCAAAGGAGATGAAAAGCCATTTTCAATCAGAGAGGTTGAGATATATGAGGATGCGACCAACTATCTTCCTCAAAACACCTTTTCTCATGAACTTCATCAAAATTCAAATTCAAATGCAAAAGAAAAAGCAGAAAAAGAAAAAGAAAAAGAAAGAGAAAAAAAATGAAAATCCAAGTGAACAAGAAAAGGAAATTGAGGAAGAAGTAGAGCTGCATATCACATTCCACCCACAGTTCATTCCATCATATGGACATGTGAGTAGGATGACTTGACCTCCACTAGGCATAGGTAGAGGTAGAAATAGAGGTAATTCCAAAGGTGAAAGACTCCCTGATTGGCTGCCAACCAAAAGGGGTTATGTTCTAGTTCACAGAAGTATCCCTACTATTCACATAGACTTGGAATCAATTAGGAACCTTAGCTCTAACCTCACTTTCATCCCAAGAAGTTGAAGGTTTAGTAGTTAAGGAAGCCCCTCAGTCTTCCAGAGATATCAAGCCAAAGAGATTCTTTTTGGGATCATCATCCTCAAGTCCAAAAGCTGATGTAGGACTTGAGGATATTACAAATAAAGAATTAATGGAATTGCCTTTTGATTGGTACTCATCTTGTGTTTTTAATCTTGCAAAGATGGGTTTAATTCCTTATACCTGGTCTAAGCACAAGTTAGAGTACTTTGAGATGCTATGGAATAATAGAGGCAGGGATGCACAATCAAGATCAGGACTAGTGTTTTCATGTGGTGATGATGATTACTACTTAGTTGTCACAATCATTTGAGTCCGATAAGTTCTTTTCACACTACACCAACTTATGAGGATATGTGTTTAGAAACTTGATGATCCGAGATGATCTCCAAATCAAAGATGCACCAAATTTAATTTGAAGAGAGATCCATTCAATAATTGACAAACTTAAAGAAATCAACCTCAGAAGAAAATCCACACGTACACTCGCTTATCTGAATGAAGAAGAAACCAATGACTTAGTTAGCTATTGATGAGTTTAAGACGCTTTACATGGAGTTATGAAAGATGCTTAGATTATCTCCCAACATAACAATACCCCACAAACTAGCAATTAGAATCAACGCAACCATTTGTCAAGCGATGCATCATTAGAAGAAAATACCTTGTGTCATACTAGTTAAGAAAAAGAATGGCCAAATTTGCATATGTGTCAATTTTATGGACTTAAACAACGCATGTCCTAAGGATGAGTTTCCTCTTCCTATACTAGAATTAATGGTGAAAATTGCCTTATTCTCCTTATGGATGGGTCATCATAACCAAATCAAGATGGCCCTTGGATGAAAGAAACAGCATTTTGAACCTTCAAAATCTATTGTTAAGGTCATGCCTTTCAACCTTAAAATGCTAAACTAATGGGCCATGACTCATCTTCAATGAACTCATTCCATCATCATGAGTGATATGTTGATGATCTAGCAGTCAAGAGCAAAGAAAAGGAAAACCACCTCCTTGACTTGAGAGTAATTTTTGAATAGTTAAGATGATACAACCTCAAAATAAATCCCCTGAAATGTGCATTCGGAGTAGCTTTGGGGAAATTCCTTGGGTTTGTTATCAGATACTAGGGAATAGAAATAGATCTAGAAAAGATCAAAGCTATCTTAGAAATTCCACATATTAAAAGTTTAAGTCAACTCAGATATTTCCAAGGATGGTTGGCATATTTGAGACATTTTATCTCCAACCTATCGAGGAGATGAAAGCCATTTTCAGCACTTATCAAAAAGGATGCCAAGATCAAGTGGGATGATAAGTGCCAGCATGTATTTGAAGATATTAAGTAGTATTTGGTAAAGCTACCTATTCTGCCTCCTCTATCCCGGTGTGCCACTCATCCTCTACACCCATTGGATGACTCTCTTGGCACTTTGTTGGCCCAAGCCAACGATGAAGGGAAGGAAAATTCTCTTTACTACCTCAGCCATCATTTGATTCTTGCTAAAGTGAACTACTCACCTATTGAGAAACATTTCCTAGTTTTGATTTTTGCATCTCAAAAGTTATGGCACTATATACTTTCTCATAAAGTGAACTTGATTTCAAAAGTCAATCCACTGTAGTCTCTCTTAACATGACTGAAGTTATTCGAATGGTTGGCACATTGGTCCATGATTCTCTCATAGTTTGATATTACATTTGTACCCCTCTATGTGATTAAAGGATAAGCACTTCAAACATCTTAGCAGCACACCCACTTCCTACTGATTCTCTGCTTAGTGATGATCTCCCTGAAAAACAAATCATGAACTTAGGGGAGGTTGACAATCATCATTGGGAGATGTATTTTGATGGTGTGGTTTCTTTTCATAAAGGAGAAGCACCATGATCTACTCTCCCAGGAAAGGTAGGGGTAGGAATAGTTCTCGTAACTCCAGTCCACGATGTGATGAGATTCTTATACTATCTCTCCAATCCATGCACCCACAAAAGTGAGGCTTGATTTTGGGTAGTTACCATCATGTGTCAAGAGCATCAACATCTTTGGGATTCTCACTGGTCATCAACGATTGTTGGGTCCTACAAGGTTCTCAAACAAGCTTCATCTTTACCATGAGTATACCATGAAGCTATTGGCCCAAATCAAGTCACCATATACAAGTTCCTAGCAGAACAGTAGATGCTTGGCCAAACTTGCCAAAGAATGAGTCCATTCCAATAAGGGTCCAAAATTGACAAGTCCTATCCCTTATTGATGTTGAGCTCATCGAGATACTTTCTCTTGAAGGGGAGGTTGTCATTGCCAAAAATGATGAGGAGTTGGATTGGAGGCAACCATTCATAGATTATTTGAACACTGACAAACTACCTCAAGAGAAATCACAAGCCCATCAAGTGAAACAGAGAGCTCTCTTATGCTCTCGTAAATGGCACCTTGTACCGATGATCTTTCAATCAAATGTGGATATGCTGTTTGGATAAACACGAAGCCTGTAGGATTGTGACTGAGGTTTGTTTAGGTCTATGTGGAGCACATTAATCTTGGTTGTAGATGAAGATGAAGATCAAGAGACTAGGATACTACTGGCCTTCGATGATAATGGATGTAGCTAGGAGATGCCATCATGCGTACATGTGGTCCTACATCAACCACCCAACATTCTACACCCTACATTAGCCTCATGGCCATTTGAGTGTTGGGGTATCAATTTGTGGGTCCCCTCTTTCTTTTAAGGGTCATCGGTTCATTCTTCCACCAACTACTTTTCCAAGTGGGTGAAGCAATCCCACTCAAGTCACAACAGATGTGCTTCAATTTTTCAAGAACCATATTGTATATAAGTTCAGGGTGCCTAGATGAATTATATCTGATAATGATACTACATTCAAAGCACCAAGATCAACAGCTTCACCAGAAGACACGATATAGATTAGAGATACTCCACCATCTACTACTCCCGAGCAAATGGAGTAATAGAAGCATTCAATAAAACTCTCATCCAAATACTAAAGATGACACTTGATGACCATTAGTGATAGTGGAATGAGCAGTTAGTTAAAACCTTGTGGGCTTACGCACCATATATAGAACTCCAACTCAATCTACCCTATTTTCCTTAATGTATGGGTCTGAAGCCATTCTACCCTTAGAAGTTCAACTTCCATCGCTAAGGATAACATTGGGTAGCAAAATCACTATAGAGCATAATACAAAGTTATAGTTAGAAGAGCTCAAAGGTTTGGAAGAGAGACGCCTATTGGCGTGCCAGAAACTTGAGTTATACAAAGCCAAAATGATTCAAGCTCATAATAAGCTGGTCCACTCTAAGTCTTTCCAAGTAGGAGAACTTGTGTTAGTCCTAAGGAGACTAATTATTGCCTGTCAAAAGGTGGGAGGTAAGTTTGAACCCACTTGGGAAGGCCTCTATATTATAGAGAAGACCTACTAAGAAAGATCCTATCAACTCATTGATTGTAAAGGGGAACACCCGATGCTTCCAATTAATCAGCTCTATTTAAAGAAATATTATCCATAAAATATGTTTGAAAAAATTATCAACAAAAGAATAAAAATTTGATTCCATTTCATCAAAATCTTCTCTTCATTTGAAGCATTATTTGCTTGTCTTGCGAATCTGCCATGACATGTTAGGATAGGTGTAAGAGAACCCAAGAGGAATCATATCCCTCTTTCATAACACAAACATAATCAAACACAAATTCCTAGCACTACTAAAATAGGTGTGAAAGAACCCAAGAGGCATCCTATTTCGATTAGGACAACTAAGTTAGGTGTAAGAGAACCCAACTGGCTTCCTTTCTTGGTGGAAATTCTGGTTGCCATCCATGTCACCATTTCATTTAATTCCCCAAGTGCATTTAGGATAGGTGTGAGAGAACCCAAGCGACATTTATCTCGGGCTATTTTGATAGGGTGCAAGCCCCTATGGCACTCATTCATTAGCTGCTCTAGGTTGAGTTTACATGCTACCTTGCTAGTATATTACCCCAATGGCTCCTTGTTTAGAGGATGTGAGTCCCCGAGCTTTATTTCTGACATGACCATTGCAAACCAACGAGCATCTTATTAGTTTGGAGGCTTCGCTTCCTAGCCAATAAGCTGTCTCATGTTGATTTTTTTTAAGAAAATATGAGTCCCTACGCTTTCTTCTTAAACTAATCATCATGTACTGACTAGGTCAAGTATATTTGAGGTTTAGGATAAGTCCCTCAAAGGCTTCTTTCCTCTTGACTACATTTGAGTTGATATAAGTCCCTCAGTGACATTCACTCGGTAGTTGCCCTAGGTCGGATGGCCCTTGTTGAACTGAAGATAGTTTATCCCGATAATCTACTATGCTATAGGAGGATGTGAGTCCTCACGCTTTCTTCCTAGGTTGATTGTTACAAACTAATGGGTACCTTAGGATAGTTGATGTTCGATATGTTGACAGTGACTCACCCGGTGAATACACCACTCTTGGCAGATGTGAGTCCCCGTGCTTTCTTTTTGAGTTGGCCACTGAATACCAATGCATATTATCTTCTCTAGGGTTTTAGAATAAGCCCTTAGCGGCCCCTCTCCCTGTGAGCACTCTATTTGGATCACATCCTTTGTGACCCCATTTAGACACTACCTGGGTTACTTTGGGATTGGACAGTCCCCCTTTCCTAGTAGCCACTCCTGTGGTTAAAGAATGTGTTCAGCGTATGCACATTCTCCCTTAATTCAATAAATCTGAAATGGGTCTAGGCTGATATAAGCTCCTTCTCAATTTCATCTCTTGCAAACCAATAGGGTCCACGATAAACAAACTAAATAAACAAACAAAAAGTATTCTCTTGTGGATTAAGAATTCAAGCCCTCAAAGGGCCCCTTTTCCCAAGCAGGCATCCTATCTTTATGATAGTGTCAGCAGAACTCCCTATAGGAATTGCCTGACTACCTGACTTGAGATAAGTCCCAGGGTTGGCACTCTCTAGCCGCCTTAGTCGGGTTCAATTTTTTCCCAGTGTTACCCACACTTCATTTTAGAAGGTGTAAGCTTACAATGCATTCTTTCTAGCATGACTTTCGCAAACCGATGGGTAGCCCTAGGTCGGGTTCAATTGGTTGCCTAAAGTAACCGATCACCCCAGTGGTCTTTTGTAGCAAAAGATGTGAGTCCCCATGCTTTCTTCCACTAAATTGACCATTGCAAACCAAAAGGCTCTCATTTGGTTGGATAGTTCTCCCCTCAGCCAGGAAGCTACTCCCTTTGGTTTAGTAAATTTGAGATAGGTCTAGGCTAATATAAGCTCCTTCTCAGTGTGATCCATCACAATCCAACAGAATCCATCAAAATAATTAAAAAATGAAATTAATCTTGACTATCTTTGAGCTAATTTTAAGTCCCTTAGTGGAATTCACTCAATAGCCAGCCCAAGGCCGGGTTCGATTCGTTGCCTAAAGCAACCGATCACCCTAATGGTTCCTTATTTTGAAAGATGTGAGTCCCCACGCTTTCTTCCTAACTTGACCATTGCAAATTGAAAGGCACCCCTTTGGTTGGATAGTCCTACTATGTGGTGGGTTGACTACTCCCTTTGGATTGGTAAATCTGAGTTAGCCCAAAGTCCCCATGGCCCCTTCACAGTGTAGTCGATCATAAATTGATAGAATTCATCAAAACTAACTAAAAATGAAATTAATCTTGACTATCTTTGAACTGATTTAAGTCCCTCAGCGACATTCACTCAATAGTCAGCCCTAGGTTGGGTTCAGTCCGTTGCCTTACCAATGGATCACCCTAGTAACTGGTCCCTACTTTGGATGATGTAAGTCTACTACACTTTCTTCCTAGTATAAGCACACACCTAAAAGGTCCCCTTTAGTACTATATGTTTGATAGACTACCCCTTTGGATTAGTAAATGTTAGGTAGCCTCAATGGTTCTACCAAGCATCCATCATGCAAACCAAAATTCATCTCAAAATCCAAAATTTAAAATAACAAAAAAAAAACAAATCAATCTTAACAAATTAAACAAACATAACTAAACAATCAAACAAATCAAATCAAATCTCTCATCCCTTTTGTGGATGACTTGGACATGTTTCCCTAGTGGAAGGTTAACATACTCTATCCCTAGTGGATTCCTCCTTCACTCTCTTATGTTTTTGACATGAGTAAAGTCACATTGCACTAAGCTCTTAATTCCTTCTACACCTTGGGTTGGGAGTAGATCATTTTTGTTAGTTCTTGTGATCATTTGGTGTTGTTGATCATTTTGGTCAACACCAATACGCAGATTCCTTGTCAATCACACACACCTCCTATTTATTGACCTCATTTTTCTCTCCATCTTAGACATAAGGCTCCTCTTAGACACTAAGAGTTTCCTTAGTTTTAAGACACTTCTAGTGATTAGGTGGACACTCAGCCTAACCTTAGAGACTTAGAAGAGTTAGCCATAATAATAGGTTATGCCTTAGGGGTGTTAGAAAATTTGCCTACCCTATAGCTTGAACCAAATCCTCACTTCCTTCTTTCTAGTCAAACTTCAAATTCAAATCAACCTTAAACTCAAATCAATTCCAAACTAAACCTTAAATCAATTCCAATAGATTTTCTCAAATTGTGAATCAAATCCAAATGATTGAAGCCCATGATTGAAATATAAATCCAAAATCTTTCTTAAGTCACTTTGATTCTATCTTAGGACTTAGCCTAAATCAAATCCAAATCAATTTAAATACAAGAAATTTTTTGATAACCTATGTATATTCTCATTTATATTCATAAATATAAATGAAATATAAATTCAAATGATTAAACTAAATCCAAAAATCAAATCCAAATTCAACTGACATTCAACCTAAGCATTTCAAGTCAAATTCTTGAACTTTGCCAAATCAAATTCAAATCAAGCCAAACCCTTGATTTTTCTTCATGATTCAATCAATCCTTTAATCATGAAACCAAATATAAACATAAAATTCAATCATCAAAGCAAAATTCAAATCAAAACTCAAATCCAAATTCAACTAAAATTCAACCTAAGCCTTTCAAGTCAAATTCATGAACTTAGCCAAATCAAACTCAAATCTTCATGATTCAATCAATCCTTCAATCATGAAACCAAATATAAACACAAACTTCAATCATCAAATCAAAACTAAATTCAAAACTCAAAACCAAGTCAAACTCATGTTCGCCCTTTGAACTTGAAATTGTCAAATGAATCAAAACCCATTTCACTCCAAATCACTCTCAAATGAATTTATATTTCAATCATAAGTCCATATGTGAGTTCAACCAAACTTGAATCAAGCCTTAATCAAATCAATTGACCACTTAGGCTAACTTGACCCAAAGTGACCTAAAGTACCCCTTATGAGCCAAATTTTAATCCTACCCAAATTGGATTGAACTAAGCCCACCTAAACCTCACCTTGTCAGCAACAATCATCATGAGATGATCAATCACTTGAATTGGGTCAAACCAAGTCAAACCTAAGGGTTGACCAAGTCAACACTTAACCAAAATGAAACCTAAACTAGCCAAAATCTACCATAGGCCAAATTGATTGAAACCATTGATCAAAACTAATTCATGATCAATGTTTAAACTTGTCCAAGTCATCATTTGAGCCTAACCTAGCCCAATTGACCACTTGACCCAAGTTGACCCAACTTGACCTAAAAAGTCAAAAGCTGTAAAAACTTGATCTAAGCCAAATTGATTCCAACCAATGGCTCAAATTCATTCTAAACCACTTGTTGAACTTGACCAAAGCCTCAATTGGCCAACTTGACCCAACCTAGCCCAATTGACCATGAACCCAACTTGACCTAAAAGGTCAAATTGAGCCAAAATCAAATTAAACCAAAATTGATTAAAACCAAAGCTTGCAATATATTTTAAATGACCAACCAAACCTAAACCAACCCATGACCTAGCCTAAATAGGTCAAATGGGTCAAATTGGTCAACTTGACCCATTTGACCTAAATGAAATCAAATGAACCAAAACCAAATATAAACCAACTTGAACAGGCCAATGATGCCAACACATTTCAAATAGTCATATGAACTTGACCCAACCCTTGGTTTGACCAAATTTGACCAATTAGTCAACTTGATCCAAGTTGACCCATTTTGACCTAAATGGGTCAACATGATCCAAATGACATCAAATCAACTTCAAATTCTTTGAAATTTGGACCAACCAAATTTCAAACTATTCTAAAGCTACAGTAAGTAAAATAGAAGCCAAATGACTATTTTACCCCTAAGTCAAGGGGTAACTCATGGCCAATTCCACTTGGAATTTGGTCATATCCTCTTCATGGCCACTTGACACCCTCTTAGTGGACCAAGTGGACACTAGTGAGTGTGGAGCACATAACCCAATGGCTTTGGGTAAGCCAAACTAAACCCAAGGCCAAAACTGACCACCACACTCAAAATGAGCACATGGGAATCACTCCTCCACCTGATTTGGCACATGAAAACTTCTCCACTACCTCCATCTAGCCAAATCGAACAACATGGTGTCCAAAATAACCTAACCAACTCAACCCATAGGATTAATTTGATCAAAATGGAAAAGCCATGCTTAGTCATCCAATCTTTCTAAGTGGAGATATACTCCCCCACATTTCATTTCATTTTGATTTTTTTTGCATTCGATTGAGTGATAGGAAGTCAGAGCAAGCATTCCCAAGCTTCTCCAAGCATCCTCTAGCTCTTTGCATTTCTCCATTTCTTGGTTTATCAAAATCGAAAATAGGGGAGGTAGCAAGATTTTCAAACTTACTCAATACATAATTTCAACTCAATTCCTCCTTCAAGCACCTTGAGGGAACCCAATCGAGCTCACCCAAGTAAGCTCTCAAGCCATGGAAAGGAAGAGTTTGATCAAAGCTGCAAGCAATTGAAGCCCACTTTGGTTGATAAGAAGATCCACTCAACCTCAAGCCCTCAAATCTTCAACAGAGCTTCGTCACCACTATGCGAAGCTACCTCAACAGTTAGAAGTGCTGGTGATAGCCTCTGGCAAGATATGGATCAAAATCGAGCTTAGGTGTAGGAGTTCTTGGTTCTTTGTGAAAGAAACTTTCACCCCATTGCATTTTGATAGTTGGATGTCTTGTTCCTTGCATGATGATGGTGTGGGTTAAGTTTGAGCTCAATAGAGCTCGGATCAAGCCCTAAAGGGTGGGCAGTTGCCCACTCCCATAAGAGAGTTGAGGGACAGATCATGGACCATCCATCCGCACATTTTGGATGGAGGGTCCTGATCAATCCGCATAGGATCCTTTGATTTATCCCTTAAGAACAGCAGGCTTAATCCTGACCGTTCGATCTTTGATCGGACGGTCAAAGAGAAAGCGCGTAGCGTCACCGGCTGACGCAACATTGAATGTCATAACTTAAATAACCAATCTAATCATGCCACATGGAAAGTGCACGCCGCATTAGTGATCCACGTGGCACTGATAGGATTAGTTATATAATTAGCATTTTAATTAATCCTTAATGATAGAAACTTCAAAATTACATAACTCAATGTAGAAAAAATACAAAAATTCAAAATAAAATGCATTTTGAAGATAATTAAGAGGAGAATTTATTAAAATTATTTCTAATTTATTTTGAATAATGAATTATCCATAATTAGGGTTTTATTAAAAACTTAATAACCCTAATTACTAACTAATTACTAAATTAATTGATTCCAAGTTTCTCAAAATATATTTAGTGGGATGACCTCTTCCTCCCCTAATTTTCTTGGAATTTATTGAAGAGTTAATTAGGAAAATCAATTAATGAATCTTTAATCACTCTCTTAATGTAATTAAGCTTAATTGAACATGTGAACAGTGGTTTAATTCCTTGATTAAGTTAATTAAACTTTATTTAAGTGAAGAGAAGGTTTATAGATTGGGTTTGGGGTATTTTCCCAAGTCATTCCCTAAACCCCGTTCCTTCCTTAATCTAAATTTAATTAAGGGCTAATCCATTAATGACCTACTTAATTAACTTGATAAAATTTTCAAAACATCTCAGAACTCAATCATTGCCTTCTTGGGTAGATGCTTAGGTGTTCAATAACCTAAGTAGCTTAACAAAATCATATATAACCCATATGTGTGGGAAGGGTTACGAAAGTACTTAAATTAAATCCTTTAGCTTAATTAATCATTAATTGTTAGCCAAATGCATTAGGCCCTTTTCTATGTTAGGTGCATTATTGATTTAAACTCTTTATGATTTTATGTCATACATTGGCTCATAATTATTTGGTTAAATATGTTAAAGTGATGTAATTAAGGGGTACTTAATGAACTTAATGAACACCTTAACCTAAGTAAAGCATAAAATCCACTTAAGGGTTTCTAAAAATTAAACTAAAATAGCATACACATGTGGAAGATGGGTTAGGACCAGCAAACCTTCTCACATTTCCTAAAATTTAAATCAAACTCAAAACCAAATCAAAATTTCCTTAAACTAACTTTTAGTCTTATTCCATAAGATTATCTTTAGGAATTAATTAGGGTGAATGCGTTTACATGCTTTCATCACTTTATTTATTTCCTAGCATGTTAAATGTGTATGTTATAGGAAAATCATGCATTCATGTTTTTTGAAATATCAAATAAAAAAAAGAAATATTTCCTTTATGTCAAATTGCATGTTTTGGCTAAAGTAACAATATGAATGGCTATTATCACTATTAAACCCAAAATAATTTTTAAAATTTATAAGTCAAACATTATAAAAGAAAGGTATGCTATGTATAAGTACTTATAAACTTGCATGTGAATAATAAGAAATGTGTTATCTAATTTCCTTCTCTTTCTTAACATAGGTTTGTATAAGATTTGCAAAGTGTATAGTCCATTTCAAAAGAACGTAACACTTGCTTAAATCCATTCATATACACTTCTATGTCATGGCTTAAGAAGGAATTCCACATCACACATGTAAACTAAACAATCAAATCAAAATCAAACAAACATGAACTTTTTTTATATGTTTCTCTTTTCATGCATTTCTTTTTGTATATCCACATAAATTTAAGAAAAGTGGTATATTAGTTTGGACACCCCAGATTTGTGAGGCTTTAAGTAGCCTCAAGTATGTCTTCTACCTTACACCCCTGGTGTAAAAAATTGCACCGTACTCACTTATGTCTTTCATACTTGTAAATGTACATATAAAAATGGATAAGAGAATCTCTCTTTTTCTACTTAACCAAATCCCTCATCATGAAGCATCCAAATTTTCTTAAGTAACAACCCTTAGCATACATCATTAAGGTGTGCTAAATATTTGTATTTGCATGTATAGATATGCTTTGGGTCCATCCATATGCATGTTACACATGTTGGAAAAGAAATAAACTATTGTGTATTTTGTGATAGTAATTCAATTTACTTAATCTTAAAATGTCTTTATTTTTGAATAGATTTGTTTAGGGAAAAATATAAACTCAAGGTTAATTAAAACACACAATAAAACATTCAATAAACAAAAATCTTTAATGAATCTACCTTATAAATTACTTAAGGTAGGGAGGAAAGATAAGTTTTCTTCTCTTTTCCTCTCTTTACAAAACTTAGTAATTAATTGTAGGTTCATTCAAACCTAATCAAATCATAAAATAAAATCAACAAAATTAACTAAATCGCTTAAATGAAATCACCCTCTAAGTTGAACATTTTCATACTTAGAAAACTTCAACCTTAAAGTCTAGCTAAACATACCACACAAACCTTAAATAGCACACACATTATGCTAAGTCACCACTTCTAGCTTTAGGTTAGGGCGATGCATGGTTTGATGTCTGCTTTTGTTTTGTGATGTAATATTTTAGCCTAGATGTTAGGATGTATGTGCATAGGCTGAATGGTGGGGTGATCTTAGTCTAACCATTGTCTTCTATAGGGGATTGTGCTTAAGGGGCATTGTAATAAAAATATAAAATACCTGTGATGTGCAGGTTACTTATACCCCTAACCATGATCCAAAATAGGCTAGCTGGACTTGGTAACCCATGTGTGGGGTGCTAAGTCCAATTTATTCATATACATGCTTGGAATTGTGTGATTTGTTTAGCTAATCTCTATTTTATAGGTTTTAGTTATATTTCTTTTTTTCTATTTTCATGTAATTTTGCCAATTAGGATTTGGAATGATTATTATGGGGGATTAAGATGAACATTGGTTATAAGACTATGTCTTATGTACCATTGAAGCCTTTGGATCAACCACATCCCAACCAACCAAAAGAAGAAAGAAGAAAGAAGAAAGAAGAAAAAAGAAAGGAGAAATGAAGAATGAAAAATGAATACCCCCCAAAATATTGAATTCCTTCTTGATTGTACTTAATTCATTTGTAATCTGGGTTGTATACTCAATTTGTTTTCAGGTTTGTGCAATGGAGCCCAACCACAAATGGCCTCTTATTCTTTTATGATGGTTTTATATATTATTTGATGTTTATTTAGCTTGTGCATCAAGATGGCACCTTTTCCTAGTTTCTTCCTAGCTTTGATGTATGGCCTGGATGATGATTAGGCTCTTAAGAAAATAATTTTTCTATTCAACTAATTAAGTGAAACTAAAAATTAAATAACTTATAATCTCACCTAAAGCTTAGGTTATAAAGCAAGAAAAAAGATTTAGCAATCCCTTAGCTAGATGTTGTATTTTCTTTCTAACATCATTCATAAAAAGCATATTATTTTACTCATGATTTGGAGGGCTTCCACTTTTTCCAAAGAACATAGCTTGACCTTTGAGAACCATGGTGGAAACACACCTCCTTTCTTGTTAATTTTGGCCCATAATCTATTTTCTCATGCATTAGGCATATGAATCCTAGAGCCTCTGTCAAATTTATTATCCAAAATAAAAATAAAACATAACAAAAATTTGTATTAGATTTAAGTCATTAATCATGCCCTACATGATCTAGTCTCTTAAGGAGTTTGTTTAAGGACTTAGTCTCTTTCTAAATAAACAATAGGTTAGCTATCTGGCAAAAGCATATGACTTGCCTGCATGTATTTAAAATCATAGGAGGAGTTAGTTGGCAGTAACCCTCGGGCGATTGTAAGTCCAAGCAGCTGGGTGGCTTATCCTCTCTTGTGGAGGTAAACCAAATACCCATTTTTGCCTTAGATTTAGGTCATGCTTTGGCCCTCGCCAAAGCAGAAAACCTCACCTCTTAGGCATTTCCACGATCTTGTGTCATGAAATTATAAGTCCTAGATTTCTAACAAAAATTTAACTCAAATAAATAAATCACTTCAACTTCAAAAATATAAAGCCTAATCATAGGATAGTTTGGGATGCTTACTAGGCTTCTTAGTATCCTAAGCATCCCTTACTTATCTTCATTTGGCTTAGCAAAAGCATTCAATAAAACTCTCATCTAGATTTTGAAGAAAACTCTTGATGATAACAAATGACTGTGACAACAGCAATTGGTTGAAGCCTTGTGGGTCTACCGATCCACATACTAGACTCCAACTTAGTCTGCTCCATTTTCCTTGGTGTATGGGTTTGAATCCATTCTACCATTAGAAATTTAACTCCCATCACTAAGAATAGCTATGGGTAGCAAGATCACTTCAGAGTAGAATGCAAAGTTACGATTAGAAGAGCTTGAAGTTTTGGAGGAAAGTTGCCTACGGGCATGCCAGAACCTCGAGTTATAAAAGGCCAAAATGATTCAAGCTCACAACAAGTTGGTCCAACCTAGGTCTTTCTAAGTAAGAGAACTTGTGTTAGTCCTAAGAAGACTAATTATTGCCCATCGGAAGATGGGAGGCAAGTTTAAACCCACTTGGGAAGGCCCCTATGCTACAGAGAAGGCCTGCTAAGGAGGATCATATCAGCTCATCGATTGTAAAGGGGAACACTCGATCCATCCCTCTTGACTATGTTTGAGTTGATATAAGTCCCTTAGTGGCATTCACTTTGTAGTCGCCCAGTCGAGATTATCAAATAAATGACTAGGTTGGTTGATGTTTCTTCCTCTGATAGTGACTCTTTTGGTGAGTACACCATTCTTGGTAGATGTGAGTTCTCGAGATTTCTCCTTGAGTTGGACACCAAATACCTATTAGATATATGACCAACCATGTCATATTCTCCAGATTTTGGATTACGACCTTTAGCGGCCCCATTCCCCATGTGCACTTTATTTGGATCACATCCTTTGTGGCCCATTTAGAAACTACCTGAGTTACTCTTGGATTGGACAATCCCTCTTTCTTAAGTAGCCACCCCTATGGTTGGATAATTTATTTAGTGGATATGCAAATTCTCCCTTGGTTCAGTAAATCTGAGATAGGTCTAGGTTGATATAAGCTCCTTCTTAGTTTGATCCCTCGTAAACTAACATTGTCCATGATAAACAAACCTAAATAAAATAAACAAAATTAATTTGCTTGTGGACTAGGAATTCAAGCCTCCAAAGGGCCCCTTTTCCCAAACAGGCGTCCTATCTTTAGGGTAGTGTTAGTAGAACTCCCTATAGGAATTGCCTGACTACCTGAGTTGAGATAAATCCCCAAGTCGATACTCACTCTGTAATCACCCTTAGGTCAGGTTCAATCTATTTTTCTATAAGTAGGTTAAGTCGGCAATCATTCTGCTTTGGAAGATGTAAGATTATGACGCATTCTTTCTAGCATGACTATAAATCAACCTTAGGTCCTCGATTTGTTCAAAGCACTGCCCTGGTCTTTGTAGTGGAAGATGTGAGTCCCCAAGCTTTCTTTCCTTAAATTAATCATTGCAAACCGAAAGGCACTCCTTTCATCAGATAGCTCTTTTATCGGTCAGAAGCTACTCCCTTTGGATTAGTAAATCTGAGATAGGTCTAGGCTAATATCAGCTCCTTCTTAGTTTGATCTATCACAAACTAACAAAATCCATCAAAATAAATTTAAAATAAAATTAATCTTTAACTATCCTCGAGCTGATTTAAGTCCCCTAGCGGCATTCACTCAATAGTCAGACCTATGTTGGGTTCGATTTGTTGCCCAAAGCAACCGATAACCCCAGTGGTTCCTTATTTTGGAAGATGTGAGTCCCCGTACATTCTTTCTAATTTGACCATTGCAAATAGAAAGGCACCCCCTTTGGTTGGATAGTCCTACCTTTATGGTTGGTAGACTACTCCCTTTGAATTGGTAAATCTGAGTTAGGTCTAGACCTCCATGGCCCCTACTCAGTGCAGTTCCTCATAAATCGATGGGAACCTTCATAATCAAAATAACCTAAAAATGAAATCTATCTTTGAGTTGATTTAGGTCCCCTAGTGGCATTCACTCAATAGTCATCTTTGGGTTGGGTGCACCACTCTCCATAGGATTTACTTGACCTATTAGAAGAGTATCAAGTAAGTGTGAAGAGGAATTGACCAAATTTCCCATAGATTTGACCAAACTTTATTCTATGGACAAGGGGTCAAATGGTCATTTGGCTGATTTTGGAATTTAGATATGTTGGGTATGTTGAGAAATTAGGTTTGGCCAAGTTTCATTAGATTTGGAGTTCATTTGATATGGTTTGGCTCATGTTGACCCATTTAGGTAAAAATGGGTCAACTTAGGTCAAGTTGACCAATTGGTCAAATTGGGTCAAACCAAGGGTTGGGTCAAGTTCATATGACCATTTGAAATGTTTTGGTGCTTTGGTTTGATTCAATTTGGTGTAGGTTTGAATTTGGCTCATATGACTTCATTTAGGTCAAATGGGTCAAGTTGACCAATTTGACCCTTTTGACCTATTTGAGCTAGGTCATGGGTAGGTTTAGGTTTGGTTAGTCATATGAAGTGGATTGGTATCTTTGTTTCCAATCATTTTTGGTTAAGTTTGAATTTGGCTAAACATGACCCTTTAGGTCATGTTAGGTTCAAGGTCAATTGGGCTAGGTTAGGTCTAGTTGGCCAATTGAGGCTTTGGTCAACTTCAACAAGTGATTTAGAATGAACTTGACCCATTAGTTTCAACCAGTTTTGCTTAGATCAAGTTTTAACACAATTTAACTTTTTAGGTCAAGTTGGATCAACTTGGGTCAAGTGGCCAATTAGGCTAGGTTAGGCTCAAATGTTGACTTGGTCAAGTTCAAATATAGGTCATGAATGAACTTAGATCAATGGTTTCAAACAATTTGTCCTATGGTGGATTTTGGCTATGTTGGGTTTCATTTTTGTTATATGTTGACTTGATCAACCATTAGGTTTGACTTGGTTTGACCCAATTGATTGATTGATCATCCCATGATGGTTGTTGATCATGGTGAGAGGCATAGGTGAGTTTGATTCAATCCAATTTGGTTAGGATTAGAATTTAACTCATAAGGGTATTTTAGGTCACTTTGGGTTAGGTGAGCCTAAATGGGTCAAATGGCTTGGTCAAAGCTTGATTTCAGTTTGATTGAACTTGTATATGTACTTATGATTGAAATATAAATCTATTTGCAAGTGGTTTGAAGTCAAATGGGTTTTGGTTCATTTGATAATTTGATATTCAAAGGAAGAACATGAATGGATTTTGGCTTGAATTTTGAATTGAGTTTTGATTAAGTGATTGAAGTTTGTATTTATATTTGGATTCATGATCAAAGGATTGATTGAATCATGAAGGAAAATTGAGAGTTTGGCTTGATTTGAGATTGATTTGGCTAAGTTCAAGGCTTTGACTTGAAAGGCTTAAGTTGGATTTTGGTTGTATTTGAACTTCATTTTTGGAATTGGTTTTGATTGTTGACTTTATATTTAATTTATATATGTGAATATAAATTAAAATATAAATGGGCCATGAGAAAATTTCAAGGATTTGAAGTGATTTGATCATGATCTAGGCTAAATCCCTTAAGAGAAAATCTAAAGGACTTAGGAAAGATTTGGAGTTTTGGATTTGATTTTTTTTAAATTTGATTTGATTGATTTGAATTTATATTTTATCTATATATGTGAATATAAATGAGAATATAAATGAGTTATGAAGAAACCTCATGGGTTTGAATTGGTTTGAAGATGATTTTGGATAAGTCCTTAAGAAGGAAATTAAGGACTTAAGAATGATTTTGAATTAGGAATTTGAATTTTGGATTTAGTTTTATTGATTTGAATTTATATTTCATTTATATATGTGAATATAAATTATAATATAAATGAGTTATAAGAAATTTCAAGGATTTGATTTGATTTGAGGATGATTTTGGCTAAGCCCTTAAGGGGGGATTAAGGACTTAAGAAGGAATTTAAATTTAGAATTTGAAATATCATTCATGGGTTTAATCATGGATTTCAATCATGTGGTACTGATTTGAGTTTGGAGAAAATCAAATAATATTGATGTGGAGTTTGACTTGAAGGAAGAAAGGTGAGGAGTGGTTCAAGCTAAGGTAGGCAAATTTTCCTAACACCCCTAAGGCATGACCTAATCCTATGGCAAAACCTTCTAAGTCTCTAGGGCTAGATTAAGTGTCCGCCTAATTACTAGATGTGTCTTAAGACTAAGGAACTATTCAAGTCTAAGAGGAATCCTATGTCTAAGATGGAAGAGTTGAAAATTCATCCTAAAAATGAGGTCAACAGTAGGATAATGACTTCTAGCTCTCGAGATAATACGCCATTCCTCAATGCGGTATCCAATCACCCTAATAAGAACATCTGCGGATCTACGTGGTGTCCCAACAAAGGCGTAATATATATATATATATATTCACCACATATTTTTTTTTGGCGACTCCGCTGGGGAAGGTTCCTCTCTCCATCTTCGGTAAATGATTATTGTCTCCAAGTATTGATAGTGGGTTTGTATTTAATACAAATCTGAGACTATATTTCTTTTCCATTAGCACTTAGTTTATTTCATCCTTAAGCTAAGCTAGCCAACATCTTTAGGTTTTAGGACCTCACTTTGAGTGAGTTTTACAACCCCCATCGGGTTCCCCAATGGGTGAAAATTTAATCAAAGAAATAATTAAAGACTTCCTCCCTACCATTTTTATGGTAAGGAAAGGTTCATTCCAAAAATAAAGAAAATGAATCCTTTACGAAAATGACAATATTTCAAGAAGCACTTTTTCATGCGCATAATAAAATGTTTGCTCAAAAATTTTCATAAATCACCCTCATCTAACAATCTTCATTATTGTTATATGTTGGATCATGTCAAAATTAAAATCAACAATCATACTTTCCAAAAGCACAAATGAACATATTCATTCAATTTATTAAATGAAGATTTTATTTTCAAAAAAAATGAACAATCAACTTTTCCAAAAAAGAAAATCAACAAAACATCTTTTCAAAAATAAAATCAGTAATCATAATCTCAAAAAGCACAAATGAACTTCCTCATTCAATTTTTGAATGAGGATTTTTATTTTCAAAATAAAAAGACAATCATCTTTTCCAAAAATAAAATTTAACAATCAATATTTCAAAAAAAAAAAAAAAGCACAATTGAACATCTTCATTCAATTTATTGAATACATTTCATTCGAATAAAAACAATCACATTTTCAAAACAAAATCAATAATCATCTTTCCAAAATAAAATCCAACAATCATAATTTCAAGAAGAACAAATAAACATCTTCATTCAATTTATTGAATGAAGATTTCATTATCAAAACAACATGAACAGACACATTTTCAAAAACAAACTCAACAATCACATTTTAAAAAACAAAATAAACAATTGCATTTTCAAAAACAAAATGAACAATCACATTTTCAAAAAAAAATAATGAACAATAACATTTTCAAAACAAAATGAACAATCATATTTTCCAAATAAAATCAACAATCACATTTTCAAAAATAAAATCAACAACATTAGGATCTTTCATTTAGTATACCCAAATTTGCTAAGTGAAGAATCTCTTTTTCAAAATAAAAAATCAAAGTCAAAATCAAAATCAAAAATAAAAGAAACACATTTGGACTTCCTTAGTATACCTAAACTTACTAAGGATCCTCTTTTTCAAAATCAAATCAAAAACAAAAGAAACACCTAGGATTTCCTTAGCATACCTAAATTTGCTAAGAATCCTCGTTTTCAAAAATCAACAAAAATAAAACAAAATAGGATTCCCTTAGCATACCTAAATTTGCTAAGCATCCTCTTTTTTAAAATCAAATCAAAAACAAAAGAAGCACATTTGGATTTCTTTAGCATACCAAAATTTGTGAAGGATCCTCTTATTCAAAATCAAATCAAAAACGAAAGAAACACATTCGGATTTCCTTAGCATACCTAAATTTGCTAAGGATCCTCTCTTTCAAAATCAAATCAAAAACAAAAGAAACACATTTGGATTTCCTTAGCATACCAAAATTCACTAAGGATCCTCTTTTTCAAAATCAAGTCAAAAACAAATAAAATACACTAAGATTTCCTTAGCATACTTAAATTTTCTAAGAATCCTCTTTTTCAAAAATCAACAAAAATAACACACATAGGATTTCCTTAGCATACTGAAATTTGCTAAGATTCCTCTTTTCCAAAAATCAACAAAATCAAAAATAACATTTGGATTTCTGTAGCATACCTATATTTGCTAAGAATCCTCTTTTTCAAAAACAAAAAGCAAAATAAAACACATTAGGATTTCTTTAGCATACCTAAATTTTCTATGAATCCTATTTTCATAAAATTTCAAAAAATAAAGCACATTTGGATTCTTCATTTAGAATACCCAAATTTACTAAATGAGGATTCCATCTTCAAAATCACACATGATTTACAAAACAAAGCAAACAAAAGAAAAATAAGTAATTGTTTCCAAACACCTCACCTAGCATACCCAAATTTGCTAAGTGAGTAAATTCCAAACATCTCAAATCAGAACAAAATCAAAATCAAATATGAACCTATGGAAGCATCTCTTCAAAAAATATTTGAACCCATTTTTAAAAATACACAATTTTATTGGAAATGGATTCTACACTCAAAAAATCTCCTTTCCAATCAATTCCAAAATCTCTCTTCTAAATTCATTTGAACCACACTTAACATTTTCAAGTTATTGAGTGTGGGTTCAAATTCTAAATTCAAATTCAAAAATAAACAAAGTAGATTGTCAAGAGCATCAACATCTTTAGGGATTCTCAGTTGGTCATCAACTAGATTGTCAGGTCCTACCAAGTCCTCAAACCCAAGCTTCATCATTACTACAAGTATACCATGAAGTTGTTGGCCTAGATTTCCAAAGTCACTATCTACAAGGTTCCTCAAGTAGAGAACATAGTAGCATATGCCTTGGCCAAACATGCCAAAGAGTTGGCATGTCTAGAAGATGAGTCCATTTTAATAAGGGTCCAAAATAGTCAAATCCTATCCCTTGTTAATGCTGAACTCATCGAGAGACTTTCTCTTGAAGGGGTGATTGATGTTGCCAAAATGGACAAGGAGCTAGATTGGAGATAACCATTCATAAATTACTTGAACATCGACAAACAACCTTAAGAGAAATCATAAGCCCATCAGGTGAAATAGAGAGCTCTCTCCTACGCTCTTCTGTACCACTTTGATCTTTGACCAAATGTGGTTAAGTTATTTAGACAAACATGAAGCCCATCGAATTGTAATTAAGGTACTCTCGTCATGCAGGCATCTCAATGAAGATGAAGATCAAAAGACTTCTCTTGGCCTTATATGATCATAGATTCGGATGTATAGGAGATGCCATCGTTGTATATGATGTGGTCCTCCACCAACTAGCCAACATTCTACACCCTACTTTGGCTTCATGCCCATTTGAGTGTTGCGGTACCGACATTGAAGGTCTGATTGATCCTCCTTCTTCCAAGGGGCATTGATTCATCTTAGGATACTACTTTTCTAAGTGAGCCATCCCACTCATAGAGGTCACCTCACCATGTGCTTCAATTTTTTTAGGAACCATATTGCATATAGGTTAGTGCCTCATGAATTATATCGATAATGATGCGCATTCAAAAGCATGAAAATCAATAGCTTTGCTAGAAGACACGATATAGATTAGAGATACTCCACCATCTACTATCATAGTGCAGATGGCTTAGTAGAAGAATTCAATAAAACTCTCATCCAGATATTGAAGAAGACTCTTGATGACAATAAACGATAGTGGAACGAACAGTTGGTTGAAGCCTTGTGAGCACACATCACTCCAACTTTCTACCATTTTCTTGGTGTATGGTTTCAAGCCATTATTCCTTTAGAGTCTAATTCCCATCTGGATAGCATTGGGTAATAAGATCACTACAGAGTAGAATTCAAAGTTGTGAATAGAAGAGCTCGAAGGTTTGGAGGAATGTCACCCATGGTCATGCTAGAACCTCAAGTTGTACAAGGCCAAAATGATTCAAGATCACAACAAGCTGGTCCACCCTAAGTCTTTCTGAGTATGAGAACTTGTGTTAGTCCTAAGAAGAATAATTGTTGCCCATCGAAAGATGGGAGGTAAGTTTGAACCCACTTGGGAAGGCTCCTATGTCATAGAGAAGGCCTATGAAGGAGGATCTTATCAATTTATTGATTGTAAAGGGGAACACCTGATGCTTCCAATTAATGGGCTCTATCTAAAAAAATATTACCCATGAAATAAAACTTGTTTGAAAATAATCATTAATAAAAAGAACAAGATCTAATTTCATTCATCAAATCTTTTCTTCTTTCGAATTGTTATTTGCTTGTCTTGCGAATCTGTCATGGCGTGTTTAGGGAAGGTGCAAGAGTCCCCGAGTGGCATCCTATCCCTCTTTCACAACATAAACACAATCTCTTTATGCTTTTAGAATAGGTGTAAGAGAACCCAAGAGGCAAATTTTGATTATCTAAGTTAGGTGTGAGAGAACTAAAGTGGCATCCTTTCTTAGTGGGAATTCTTATTGTCATCCATGGCATCATTTCTTATTCCCCAATGTGTTTTAAAGTAGGTGTAAGAGTTCTCCAGAGGCATCCTATTCCTTTTAACACATGCACAAAAAAAACACAAATCTTTTATCTCAGGCTACTTTGATGTGGGAGCAAGCTGCGGCACTCACTCATTAGCTGCTCTATGAAGGGTCTACATGCTACCTCTCTAGCATGTCACCCTAGTGGTAATTTATTGGAGGGTGTGAGTCCCTGCACTTTCTCCCTAACTTGACCATTGCAAACCAATGAGCATCTTCTTAGTATGGTATGCTTTACTACCCAGCCAATAAGCTACTTATGCTGACTTTGCTTAAGAAGGTGTGAGTCCTCATGCTTTCTTCTTGAACTAGCCATCATGTTCTAACTAGGTTGAGTATATTTGAGGTTTAGGATAAGTTCTTGAGGCTCCTTTCCTCTTGACTACTTTTGAGTTGATCTAAGTCCCTTAGTGGCATTCACTCAGTAGTCGCCCTAGGTCGGATAGCACCTAATGAGCCAAAGATAAACTATCCTGATCTTCTTATAGGAAGATGTGAGTTCCAGCTTTCTTCTAGATTATACAAACCCCTAGGTTCATTGATGTTCACTATCCTGACAACCACTCACCCTGAGTACTCTTGGCATATGAATCCTCATGCTTTCTCCTTGGCTGACCCGAATACCTATTGGATATATGACTCATGTCATCTTTTCCAGGGTGTTGGATTAAGCCCTTACCAGCCCCATCCCCTATGGGCACTCTATTTGGATTAAGTCCTTTGTGACCCCATTTAGACACTACCCAGGTTACTTCTAGATTAGATAATCTCCCTTTCCTAGTAGCCACCCTTATGGTTGAAAATTTATTCAATGGATGTGCAAATTCTCCCTTGGTTTGATAAATCTTGTCCTAGATTTAAGCTCCTTCTCATTTGATCCTCATACAGTATGATAAATAAACTAAAATAAATTTACAAAATTAATTTGATTGTGGATTAGAAATTCAAGCCCCCAAAGGGCCCATTTTCCCAAGCATGTATCTCATCATTAGGGCAGTGTTAGTAGAACTCCCTATAGAAATTTCTTGACTACCTGAGTTGAGATAAATCCTAAATCACTCCATAGTCTCCTTAGTCGAAGTTCATCTATTTTTCCACAAGCGGTTACCATCATCTTCTGAAAGATTTAAGATCAAGATGCATTCTTTTTAGCATGATTGTGATAAACCAACGAGCAACCTCAGGTCGAGTTTGATTTATTGCCCAAAGCAATCGATCACCGCAGTGATCTTTTCTAGTGGAAGATGCGAGTCTCTGAGCTTTCTTCCCTTAAATTGATCATTGAAAACTAAAAGGCACTCCTTTGGTAGGATAGTTCTCCCATCGGTCGGGAAGCTACTCCTTTTGGTTCAGTAAATCTGAGATAAGTCTAGGCTTCTATAAGCTCCTTGTTAGTGTGATCCATCGTAAATCGACAGAATCCATCAAAACTAATAAATCTAAAAATGAAATCAATCTTGACTATTCTTGAGCTGATTTTAAGTCTTCCTAATGGCATTCACTCAATAGTCAGCCCTAGGTTTCTTGCCAACTGATCACCCTAGTGGCCTCTTATTTTGGAAGATATAAGTCCCCGTGCTTTCTTCTTAACTTGGTCATTGCATACCGAAAGGAATCCCTTTGGTTGGCTAGTCCCACTATGTGCTTAGTAGACTACCCCTTTGGATTGATAAATATGAGTTAAGTCTTGGCCTCCATGGCTTTTATTCAGTACAACCAATTGCAAACCAACAGGGTTCTTCCTAAAAATTCAAACCTAACCAAAAATTTAAAACAAATTCAACCCTCTTCCCTAGTGAAATAAATCAAATCTTTTTCTCCTCAGTGAGAATCAAATCAAATCTCTTATTTCCTTGTAGATGACTTGAACCTGTTTCCCTAATGGAAGGTTCACACTCTATCCCTTAATGGATTTTTCCCTCTCTCTTATGTCTTGGACATAAGCAGAGCCACATTATAGTAAGTTCTAGATTCTTTATTTTCCTTGGGTTAATGATAAGATTGTTTCTGTTAGTGCTTGTGATCTTTTGATGTTATTGATCATTTCAGTTAACACCAATACGTGTGATGTTCCTTGTGAGTCACTAGACCTATTGGGTGCCCTTTATTGACCTTATTTTTGAATGAGATCTCAGCCCCTTCATCTTAGGCATAGGAATCCTCTTAGACTTTAAGAGCTCCTTAGTCTTAAGACACATCTAGTGATTAGGTGGACACTCCAACCCAGCCCTAGAAGACTTAGAAGAGTTAGCCATAGGAATAGGTCATGTCTTAAGGATGTTAGGAAAACTTCCTGCCTTTAGCATTAAACCATTCCTCACCTTCCTTCTTTCAAGTCAAACTCCAAATCAATTCTATTTGATTTTCTCCAAACTCAAATCAATTCCATGATTCAATTCCATGATTAAAATCCATGATTCAAAGATATGATTGAAACCCATGACCAAAATCCATCAAAAAATTCCAAGTCTAAATTTTGCCTAAGTCCTTAAGCTTCCCTTAAGGACATAATCGAAATCATAATTCAAAACCTATTCAAATATTTGAAATTTTCTCATGATCAATTTATATTCTCATTTATATTCTCATATATAAATGAAATATAAGTTCAATCCCATCAAATTAAATTCAAACCAAAGCCACCAAATATATACCAAATTGAATCAAACCTAATCAAAGTCATATGAGCCAAAAACCAAATATATACCAAATTGAATCAAACCAAAGCTACCAAAACATTTCCAATGGTCATATGAACTTGACCCAACCATTGGTTTGACACCAATTGTCAACTTGACCCAAGTTTACCCATTTTGACCTAAATGGGTCAACATGAGCCAAACCCTAACAAATGGATTCCAAATCTAATGATACTTGGCCAAACCTAGTTTCTCCACATACCCAACATGTCCAAAGTGGAAAAATAGCAAAATGACCATCCTACCCCTATGCCATAGAACAAATTTTGGTTGAGTCCATGGGTATTTTTATCATACCCTCTTCACATTCACTTGAGGCTTTCCTAAAAGCTCAAGGGGACTTAGTGATGAGTTGTACACCTAACCAAATGGGATTGGGTCAGCCCATTTGTCCCATAGACCAAACTTGACTACTTAGCTCAAAATTGAGTTTTCAAACTCCCTCTTAAGCTCAAATTAAGGCACGTGGGAGGTTACCAATCCACTCAAGACCTCAAATCGAACATGTGCAAAGATCTAACAGCCTAAACAACCTCTTCAATCTCAGCAATTGGATCAAAATGGAAAAGGAGGTGTGTTGTCGATTTCCATGGGGAGATATACTCCCCTAATTCAATGAAATTTTCACTTGCCTCTCATCGATTGAAGCCGAACTCAAAGAAATCATCGACCTCCCAAGCTTCTTAGAGGCTTGCTAATTCTTAGTTTTGCATAGTGCAAAAATAAGGGAGCTCGATCCATTAGTGAATTTCTTCCACACTTGATTTCTTCCCAATTGCTCTTGCACACTTCATCTAGGAGATATGTCAAGCTTACCTAAGCTTCTATTAGAGTTCCCACAGCAAGGAAGGATCAAATTCAATCAAAGATAAAGCCCAAGAAAGGAAGGGTTGGTCCATCCATTGGTCCACTCAATCCCAAGGCCTAGGAATTTCAACAGGGCTTTGTCTCCACCAGACAAAGCTACCTCATCGATCTCGAGTACCAGTGATCACCTTGGGCGAGGTATGGAAATTTTTAATCACTAAACTCAATGTGGTGTGGAGCTTTGTGAAAGAAATTTTCACCTAATAGAATTTTGATCGTTGGATTTGCCGCTTTATTTCTCTATATGGTGTGCGTTAAATTTTGTATGATTCCATGCTAGATCAAGCTTGGATCTTCCCCTTGATCATGGTTGGTCTCTGTTCATCAAGGGGAAGAATTTGGCTCATCTCAGCCATCCATCCGTGCATTTTAGATGGATGGCTGAGATTATTTAGCACATTTAGTAATCTAATTATCCTTTTAAAATCATTGGGAAATTCTTATCCGTCCGATCTTTGATCAGATGGCACAGAATATAAGCGTGTGCACCGCCGTCACCTTTGTGAAGTGATAACTTAAGTTGTCCCTCATGGCCGATGTGTAAAGCACGATGAGCCGCGCAAATTATATGAGCTAGGGATTAGTTGGGGGTTATTTAAAATGCCTAATTAATTTCTAATTAATCCATGGATCTTCAGAATTGCATTACTCTTCATAGAAAAATTAGAAAAATATGAAATAAAAATAGATGGATAGATAATTAAACCTAGAATATTTTAAAATTAATTTTGATAAGTTTTGAGATTTTCCTTGAATTTGGGTTTTATTGGAAAGTGTATTTTGCTAATTACTCTCTGATTAGGCCTCTGATTAATCCCAAATTTTTTGGCTAAGTTTTAGGGGATGACTTCTACCTCCTCTAAATATCTTGGGATTTATTGAAGGCTCGATTAGAGTAATTGCATATAGTATCCATAATTACCCTTCTCATATAATTAAGCATAATTAGGGTAGATTAGTGGTTTTACCCTCTGATTAGTTTATTAAGGTCAGATCCTGTAAGTAGGAGATTTATGGAATAATTTTGGGCCATTTCCCCTAAGTTATTCTCTAAACGCCCTCTTCTCATCTTTATCTCCTCTTAATTAAGGGTTAATTTATTAATTATCCCCTTAATCAATTTTGAAAAATTCTAAAAAGTTCTAGAACTTAATTAATCTACCTTGGGTAGATGCTTAGGTGTTTAATAGCTTAAGTTCAATTAAGGAAATCAAAATCCAATTCACATGTGTGAAAGGGTATTTTGAAATTACTTAAGCTAATCCCTTAGCTTAATTAACTTTTAATTGTGAGTCAATTTCCATTAGTCCTTTTCATTATTAGGTGCATAGCAAAGTTAAATTTTTTGTGGGTCTATGTCATCTCATTGGCTCATAATTACTTAGTTAATTCTTCTAAGGTGGTGTAGGTAAGGGTTAATTAAGTCACTTAATCCATACCTTGAACTAATCAACACATAAATGTGGATCTAATTACCTAAAAATTAAACAAAAATATCAAGAACATGTGGGAATGGGTTAGCAACATCAAACTCATCTCACCTTTTTAAAATTAAATCAAGCTCCAAAATAAACAAAAATTACTTTGAAATTCACTTTGATTTATTCAAAATGTTCTTATTCTATAAAAATGTCTTTAGGATTTAAGTGAAGTGAGCTTTTTTACATGATTTCATTGCTTTGGATCTTTCCTAACATGCTAACTTGTATGCCATGTGAGTCCCTGCATTCATAATTCCATTTCTCAAATTTTAAAATGAAATTGTTTACTTTATGTCAAATGTGCATGTGTTGGCCAAAGTAAAATATTAGTGGCTATTATCATTACTAAATCCAATTTATTTTTAAAATACATAAATCAAATACAAAATTTGAAAGTGTGCTATTCATATCTTAATTATAAGCTTGCATGTGATGGATTATAAAAGCATGTTTAGCATAGGTTTCCTTTCTTTCATATGTTAGCATAGTTTTGAATAGGAGTTAGTAAGATGCAGGGTTCTTTTGAAAAGAACCCAACACTTACTTACTTCCATACCCTATTCATCTCTATTCCATCACCTAAGAAGGGTTTCCTATACTTTCATGCATAAATTGCATAAAAAAAACAAATCTATTAAATAACTTTTGCATCTTCCTTTTCTATTTCATTTCTTTTATATGCATGTTTGTATTTAAGGAAAGTGGTATATTAGTCTGGACAACCCCGAGGTTGCAAGGCTTTAAGTAGCCCTAAGTAGATCTTGTACCTTACATCTCTAGTTAACAATGGCGTTGTACTCACTTATGTCTTTCTTACTTTCATGTGTATGTGAAATTTTGGATAAAGAAAACCTTTCTACTACTAAGAAAAATCATGCATATTCAACTTCTAAATTTTCTTAAATGGATTACTTAGCATGCATCATAAAGTATGTTAACTACTCTCATTTGTTTGTATAGATATGCTTAGGGCCCATCCATATGCATGTTATATATATTAGGAAAGGAATGAAGTAATGTGTGTTATGTGAATTTTGATTTATTTTATTTAATCTTAAATTGCCTTTCTTTTTAAATAGGTTTGTTTAAAGTTTATCTAAACTTAGGATTAATTAAATGATTTAATCAAAACATTCACCTAAATAAAATTAAAAATGTTAATCCACTTTAGAAATTACTTAGGTTAGTGAAGGAAAGAGAAATTCTTTTCTCTTTCCCTCTCTTCATAACTTAATAATTAATTGTAGGTTTCACTTAAACCAAATTAAAACATGAAATAAAATCAAGCCAAAACACTTAAATAACTTAAATGAAACCCTCCTCTAAGTTGAACATGTTCTTCACACTTAGAAAATTTGAACCTAAAGCCATAGCTAAGCATACCACACAAGCCTTCAAAGCACACATATTAGCCTAAGTCACCACTTCTAGCTTTAGGTTAGGTCAGTGCATGGTTTGATGTTATGTTTTATTTTTTGATATATGTTTTATACTAGATGTTAGGGTGTATGATCATAGAATGAATGGTAGGATGTTCTTAGTCTAACTATTTTCTATAGAGGATTGTGCTTAAGGGGACTATCATAAATAAAAATATAAATGCTTTTTCTTGGAGGTGCTTTATACCCTTAAGCATAATCCATAGGCCAGGTGGACTTAGTCACCCATATGTGGAGAGATAAGTCTAATATACATGCTTGAGATTTTTGTGGTGTGATTTAGCTAACCTTTTTTTTGTAACTGTTAGTTAGATTTCCACTTTTCCTTTCTATATAAAAAAATTTTGTATAATTAGGATTTTGGAATGGTTTGTTATGGGGATTAGGATGACCATTGGTCATAAGATCCCATCTTATGCACCATGTGAAACTTTGGAGCATCTACCATCCAACCATCCAAAGGAGAAACCAAAGAAAGAAAAGAAGAAAGTAGAAAGAAGAAAGAGGATTAAAGCTTGAAGACCCCCATAACAATGAATTCCTTTGCTTAAATTATAATATTTATTTGTAATCCGTTTGTATAAGGATATATCTCGGGGACCCATATTTGATATTTTTGGGTTTGTGCGGTGGTGCTCAACCACAAATGACCATTTATTCTTTTTGCGATTAGCTTTATAAATTGATTGATGATTTGTTTAGCTTTTGCATTAAGTGGCATGATTTTCCTAGTTTCTTCCTTTCTTTATGTATGGCATGGATGTGGATTAGGCTCTTTAGGGAAAAATAAATCTTTTACCCAACTTAACAACTCAAATTAAAATTAAACAACTCATAACCTCATAAAGCTTAGGTTTAAAATCAAGATAAAAAGAATTAGAAACCCTTATTTGGATGAGCATTTCTTTATAATATCATGCAAAATGCATCTTATTTCACTCTTGATTGGAGGGCTTCTTTTTGAGCTTGACCATTGAGGGTTGGTGAAACTCACCTCCTCCCTTCTCGATTTTGGCCAATAACCTTCTTTCTCATGCATTAGTCATAAAAATCCTATTAACCAGAGTTAAAATGATTGTCCAAAAATAAAAATAAAATAAATTTTGAATAATATTAGATTTAGGTCATTTGAACCATGTCCCTTTACATGATCCAGTATCTTTAGGGAGTGAGTTTAAGGACTTAGTCTCTTTCTAAGTAATAACAGCCTAGTTATCTTGCATTAGCATAAAGACTTGCCTACATGTATTTTAAATTATAGGAGGAGTTAGTTGGTAGCCACCCCCAAGTGGTTGTAAGTCCAAGCTATCGAGTGGTTTGTCCTCTTGTGTAGATTTAGGTTGTAAAATTCCTTTTCCTTTGTGGGCCATAAGCATAATTCCTCACCTCTTGGTTATTTCTTTAATTTTGTGTTAAGGAATCTTAAGTCCTAAAATTTTAATGAAACTGTAACTCAAATAAACTAAATCAATTTCCAAAATGTAAAAGCCCAACTATAGGATAATTTGAGATGCTTGTTAGGTTTCCTAGCATCATAGGCATCTCCTACTTATCTCCCATTTTGGCGATAATAACTCCTCTTGATCAATCAATTTGATCTTCAAAACATAAACTAATCGATTCTTATTGAAATCTTCAAAGACAATGATCATTTACCTTAATTGAGAGTTTTCTAAGGATCACTCCCCTTAGGATATAATTAACTATGGAGGCTTGCCTGTAGGGAACTTAAACTTGGTTTAAAATAAACCTACTTTACTTTTCATGTAAAGTAGGGAAGAATCTCAGTACATATGCACCCATCATCCTTAGAGTCTTTATTGAGGTGATTAGGTCCATTAAAGGGTAGTGACTTTTTTTGTCTTTCAAGATACACTATACCTTGATGATGTACAATCACTTGAATAAGTACATCATGGATCTGAGGCATCTTAAAGACAAATTTTTATGAGGTCTCTTCTTTTCTCTCCTGATTTGAAAGGTGACTCCTTATAGAGATTTATTAACCAATTTTTTGGCGACTCCGGGATGGTTCCTCTCTCTAGCTTTGGTAAATGATCGTTTCTTTTGAGTATCAATAGTAGGTTTGTACTTTGGTATGAATCTAAGACAATCCTTCTCTCCATTGGCACTTACATTCCTCGTTGGTTTTAAAACCCGTTAGTTCTCAATGGGTAAAATGAAAAGATCTAAATAAAGAAAACATTTAAAGACTTCCTCCTTATCATTTTATGATAAGGAAAGGTTCATCTAAAATAATCTTCCATAAAGAACTTTTCTTTTCAAAAGCACCTTTTTAAAAATGCACTTAATAAAATATTTTTCACAAAATTTTGTCACCTTCATTTAATAATTCCCATAATTGTTACATGTAGGGATTTTCAAAAATAAAACTAATAACATTTTCCAAAAGCACAAATGAACATCTTCTTTCAATTCACTTTGATGAAGATTTCATTTTCAAAATAAAATGAACAATCATCTCTTCCAAAAATCACAATCATAATCATAAAGTTTTCAAAAGCACACATGAATTTTTCTATTCAATACACTCACACTTATTGAATGAAAAGTTCATTTGTAAACAAAATAAAAATTTTGAAAAAACACACATGAACACCTTCATTTAATATAATTAAATTTATTAAATGAAGATTTCATTCCCAACTAAAAAATATAACAATAAATAAAATAATAATAAAATAGCATTTAAGAAATCCCACTTAAACATATCCCACATATGTTTTAAGTTGGAATTCCTCCTTTCAAAAAAAGCAATAATCACACATAAAAATTTCATACTTCAAAAATAAAAATTGATTCCCATTCTACATAATTAAATTTGTTGAATGGAGGTCCCCTTTTCAAAACATTAAAATCAATCATATTTCAAAAAAATTTAAAACATATTTGGAATTTCATTTAGCATAATCAAATTCTAAGTAAAGTTTCCAAATCAAAATTAAAATCAACAATCATATTTCAAAATTTTCAAACATACATTTGGAATTTCATTTAGCATAATCAAATTTGCTAGTAAAGTTTCTAAATCCAAATTCAAAATCAACAACCATATTTCAAACAATTTTCAAACATACATTTGGAATTTCATTTAGCATAATCAAATTTGCTAAGTGATGTTTCCAAATCCAAAATCAAAATCAACAATCATATTTCAAAAAAATTTCAAACATTATATTTGTAATTTCACCTAGCATACTCAAATTTGCTAACTGAATTTTCAAATTCAAAAATTCAAAATCAATAATTTCATTTCAATTTTTTATAAACACATTTGGAACCTCCCTTAACATACCCAAATTTGTTAAGTGAAGTTTCCAAATCCCAAAATTAAAAAAAAAAAAATTTAAACACATTTGGAACTTAATTTAGTATAATCAAAATTGCTAAGTGAAGTTTACAAATCCAAAATCAAAATCAACAATCATATCTTAAAATTTCCAAACAATATTTGGAACTTTATTTAACATATCCAAATTTGTTAGTTAAAGCTTTCAAATCCAAAAATCAAAATTTTTAAACACCTTTTGGAACTTCTTTCCCTAGCATACCAAATTTGCTGATAAGATGTTTCAATTTTTTCAAAACCAAAATTGAAATCAAAATTTTAAACACACCATTTGGAATTTCATTTAGCATACTCAAATTTGCTAAGAGAAATTTCCATTTCATAAAACCAAGTGGGACTTCATCTTTAGCATACAAAATTTGCTAAAGATAAATTCCCACTTTCAAAACATATCAAAAATAAAATGAAACACTTGGGTAGGATCCTTATCAAATTTGTAGGATTTAATTAGCATACCAAATTTGCTAAGGATCCTACCCTTTTAAAAATAAAATATTCCAAACAAATGAAACACTTAGGATTTTCTTAGCATACCTAAATTTGCTAAGAATATTTTCAAAAAATTAAACAAAATACACTTGGATTCTTCACTTAGCATACCTAAATTTGCTAAATAAGAATTCCAAAATTTTCAAAAAAAAAAAAAGAAACAATCACTTTTACTTTACTTAGCATACCTAAATTTGCTAAGTAAGAATTCCAAAATAATCAAACAAAGCAAAACTAAATTGACCCTTACTTTAACATACCTAAATTTGTTAAAGGAAAGGGTCCTCAAATCACAAATTCAAATTCAAAAGATCAATGAACTTATGGAAGCATCCTATCAAAATTTTAAATCTATATTTCAACGTACTCAAATTTGTTGATGTTTGGATTCATATTCAAATTCCTCTTTCAATCAATCTTTTCAAATTCATTTAAACCCCACTTAACACTTCAAGTTGTTGGATGTGGGTTCAAATTTTCAAAATCCTGAATTCAAAATCTATGGAGACAAAAACTGATACAAGTTCATTTCTCATTGTTGTAATTCAGTGTCGGTTCTAGTTGTGCAATGGCAGTTCTCAAATTTGTCTTCACTTTCGGTATGGATCTAGCTTTAGATGGTGACTTCCCTCATCTGACCATACCACGATCCACGGTTAGGGATTTGAGGGCGAGGATCACAGGCATTCCCCTCACCACAGAAGAATCATGGGGCGAAGCGGTCATCGGGATAGACTTACCATCGATTTGATGTATCCTCACTAAGAGGAAAGTTGTGGTACCACAACTTCTTTATTATAAGTGATTAGCATTCGGCTCTAGTTGTAATTCATCCTAGAGTTGCCATGTTGCCTCGGATGGGCTAACACCCTACCATCTCCCTCAAGGGTAAGGCTCCCAGTTGAGGCTTGCCTCCTCCACATTTGAGTATGGTCTCCACTCCTCTCATCTACCAAACCCATTGGAAGAACCATATTGAAATGGTTCCACACTCGGATAGCCAAGTAGAAGCAAAATCGCCATGGATGAGTCTCCCATGATCACTTCACCATTGTTTATAGAAAACTAGTTTCATCCTCTCTCTCAGGATCACAAGAGGATTGGGAGGATTAGTTCATCACCTCCTCGGTGGTGCACCACGCAGTTTGAGTAGGAGGAGGTATGAGCCTCGATCTATTTTATGCCAAGTAGGTGGAGCATACAGACGCTTAGAGTTCGGTACCCAGTTTGATCTTCGATCTATTATCCCCTATAGTGTAGGGAGGTAGATCTGTCAAGAGAGGGCCTATGAGGCCCATACATCACACATATGGAGGTTCAACCGTCAGTTAGCCACTTCTACTTTGGTTGACTTCCCATGGCTCTGCGACCATATTGATACTTTCTCCTCACGGGGACCCACCACCATAGGAGGTAGTTCTTGTACTGAGTGTGGTGTCTCCACCACCTTCTCCACCCATCATCGTAGTGCAAGTTTAAGCATCTCCAATTCCATCTAAGGCCTTGAAGACCGCATTCAGGGAAAAATGTACCCTGTTGGTGATCTGGCTGCGACAAAGGAATCCTACTACTCCTACACTATCCATTGTGGTAGGTTCGAGCTCTTTTGCTTGACCTTCTACCCCAGTGGTGGTGTGGAAGGAGTGTGACCCCGGAGCATCATGGTTGTTCTTTCACCAACTCCATACATGGATGGGAGATGGTGGTAGATTATCATGGATATTCAGAAGATAGTTGATTCACGGTAGTGGTAGAGGATCATCTAGGATTGTTTTCATGATGGTATTAGTCGAGTATCATTCTTAGTATGCTCAGGATTGACTCTATTGGTAGTGAGGCGAGGTGCTCATGCATGATAGATCACACGGTTGCTAAACTATTTGTACCTATTGTTAGATCATTCCTTAGATGAGATAGTTGCACATTATTTCATGGAAAAAAAGGAGATCTTAGGTATTCGTTGATGAGAGAGTCATCTTGATCCCAAGAAGATGACTTGATGGGGTCGGTGGTATATGGTTGACAGAGGTTCTCTTCTTAGAATCAATAGCCATGGAAGGTGATGAGGTTGATCAAGGAGACAGATCAACACCTTTAACTTTAGTTAAGGTAGAAGGAAGCGGTGATAGGATGGCATAGTTATGGACTTGTTAGCGGGTGATTGCTTGAAACAAGCCCTTAGTTCATCCTAATGTAGTTGATGTCGGTCGACTGGTTAGTGCATGTCTTGGACGTTAAGACTCTACCTCTCTTTAAGCAAGGTAGCACTAGTCTATATAGGAAGGTAGTGGATAGTACCTCCATACATGAAAAAAAATATAAAATCCATGGTTGAGCAGAAGGTGAAGGAAGCATTGGCTCAAGCTCGGGGTGGATCATCAGTTCCAAAAGGTAGACCCTACCTAAAAAAATTTGATGTTATCTATTATCCCAAGGGTTTCACGCTTCCTTCCTTCAAAAGCTTCGATGGAAGTGGGAATCTAAGGAAGCATATAGCTCACTTCTGGGCTAGTTATTGCTATGTAGGTGGCAGCAATGCTTTACTCTTTAGACACTTTGCCAATAGCCTAGTGGGTATTGCATTTGATTGGTATGCTAAACTACCCAATATTTCAGTTAAAATATTTGCTAAGTTAGAGCAACTCTTTATCAAGATTTTTGGAGCTCGATAAGGGTTCTTGTAGTGATCTCATTGTAACAACAACACTCCTGAGTCACTTGATTATATTCTTTGATGGTGTAACGAGTATGAAGTGTGAACCCTATCAATAGCATGCCATTGAGATTCTCTTGAAGAATATCCATGGCGATCACCTTCATGCTTAAGGGCTTCACTTATCAAGAGAATTTGTCAAAAGGCTATCTATAAGGAGAGGCCAAATAGTTGCCTTTTCAAGATCATTTAGAAATCCCAAAAGTCTATGAGAGAAGCCGGGGAGGCGATGTGGTTGACAAGGAAGTAGCCGGTAGAGATCTCCGAGAGACCTCAGTGACCTCCACCTCCTTTTCCACCACCAGGTCTATCGGCCTCCATAACCTCCATGACCGGCCACCACCACCACACTCTTTTAGATAAGTTAAACAAACCTTATTCTTTTAAGAGGAGGTAATAGAAAATCTTTAAGAATCTCTTAAAGAAACGATTTTAACCGAGCCTAAGGAGAGAGGAAGTAGGCAAAAGTCATGATCCAAACTTTTGCCTTACCATCATATGTTAGGCCACATTTTGGAGGATTGCTTCACATTGGCAGAACATAGTTTCAAGACCGGTGTTGTTATAGTTATCCCAAAGGAATACCTTGTGGAACAACCTTCCTTCCATTAGGGTAATCCTTGAGATACAGTGATCTACCAAAACCAAAGAAGGTTGGGACATTTATTCTAAAACCTCTAAAATAATCATAAGATCAAGAAGCTTTCCTTGCAGGTGCCTGATTCAGCTCAAACTTTCAACACCAAGGAAGGTTTGCAAGTTGCTAGTGCCAACTCTAGGGGGAGCTCGGCTGATATGTGTCGGCGGGATAGCCCTTTAGCGAAGCCATGTCGACCTCCTTTGGTTACTTCCACACCTGACTTCTTCCATTAGCTCTTATATTTCTTCTACTAGTAGAACTCTTGTATCGTGGATAAGGGCATCAAATCCCCTCCACTCACTTTACTTGACTTTTACTTTGAAATAATTCCAAGAAATTGAAGAATAAAGATGATTTGAATTACATATGTCTCTTCTAATGTTATCTTCTTCTATTCTGATAACTCTTCAAGTCTATAACTATAATAATTTTGATCTTCCTCTTTTTTGATTTGGATTTTCCAACTCACGAATACTATGGTTCACCTCTTGAGATAGACTTGGAATCATCGATTACGAGGGTCCCATAGGAGAAGTTGTAGGTGAGCTTGAAGTGCAATAGAACTTTCACCACCTTGCCTCAGAGATTACTAAGTCAACCTCCATAGTGGCAAGGTTCTACCTCTAGGCGCACCTATGGGGAAACAAGTCATTGGTACTGAAGATCGAGAAGCCCTTTCACAAGATGCTCCACCCTTGGATATGCTTGTGGAAGACTAGGTGAAGGTGGACTATAACGTCCTTTCTCATTTAAGAAAGTTGTCATCTAAGCTAAGCATATATGATGCCCTTGTCTTATCCAAAGATATGATGGAATCACTAATCAAGGCTCTCCTTGATCCTAAAATATGCTTAGCTCGGTGGCCATAGGTGAGGAAGCACATTATGCAAAAGAACAAGGGATCACCTTCATAGATGAAGACCTTCCAGGGGACTTGGAACATCCCTATACATTAAATCGACATGATGAGTTCACTCATGGTTCTCATGGATTCAGTGCATCATAAACATTATGAGTCTAAAGACCCTTGCTTATTTGAAGATTGACATCTACACTCTCAGGAGATGATGATGTTGAGAGGATTCAATGATCAAGGTGAGCGGGCTTTAGGTTCCATAGTGTTACCTTTGGAGATCGTGATGGAAGGCTGAAGTTCTACATCATTGATTTGAATACTTCATTCACTTTGCTTGGTAGGCCTTGGATACATCGAATAAGATCATTCCATCCTCCCTTCATCAGTGCATCAAGTTCAGAAAAGATGGAATTGAGTACCATGTCAACTGGGATGAAAAGTCATTTTTATTAGAGAGATTGAGATCTATGAGGATGAGACTTACTATCTTCCTCGAAGCACCCTTTCTCGTGAACTTGGACAAATTCAAATGCAAATACAAAAGAAAAGAAAATGAAGAAAGAAAAGATAAAAGAAAATGAAAAGAAAAAAGAAAAGTCCAAGTGAGCAAAAAAGGGTGAAGAAGAAATAGATCGCATATCACATTCCACCCATTCATTCCATCATATGGACATGTGGGTAGGATGGCTCAACCTCCCGCGAGTAGAGGTGAAATAGAGGCGTTCAGGTGGAGAGACCCCTAGTTGGCCTTCAACCAATAGAGGTCATGTTCAGTTCATAACCCTACTATTCATAGACTTGGAATCTCGAGGATGAGTCTAATGTGATTAGTATACCAACCCTCTCATGGGTTCCATTGGAGGTGACTTTTGATCTAGCGAGTTGAAGACCGGGCCTCAAGCAAAGCAAAGTATTCAAATTTGTTTATGTGAAACTATTGGAGCGTTGGGAACCTTAGCTCTACCTCACTTACATCTCAAAAGTTGAAGGTTTAGTAGTTAAGGAAGTCCCTAAGTCTTCAATGACATGAAGTAGAAGAGGTTCTTTTGGGTTCATCATCCTCAAGTCAGAGGTTGATGTAGGACTTGAGGAAAATACTTTTAAGAATTAATGGAATTACCTTTTGACTTTTACTCATCTTGTGTTCAAAATCTTATACAGAAAGGTTTAGTTCCTCACATGGTCCAAGCATAGGTCAGAATACTTTGAAAAGCTATGGAACAATACAGGTAGGGAAGCACAATCAAGAGCAGGACTAGGATTCGGTAGAGTTGGTCTAGTCGATGATGAAGATTATTGCCTAGTTGTTACCAACCATTTGGAATCTGATAGGTTCTTCTCACACATCCCCATGCCTTATGAGAATGTGTGTTTAGAAACTTCAAATGATCTAGATGATCTCCAATTCAAAGAGGCACCACCAAAATTTGAAGAGGAGATTCATTCGACAATCAACAAACTTAAAGAAGTCAATCTCAGGATAGAAGAAAATCCCATCGGTTCATTGAATGAAGAAGAAACCAATGACTTAGTTAGGTTATTGAGAGTTTAAGATTGCTTTGCATGGAGTTATGAAGAAATGCGATTATCTCTTCATGTAGTAGTCCATAAGCTAGCAATAGATCTAACATTACCCTATTAAGCAAGCTCCTAGACATGCGATTAGAAATTGAACAATAGGTCATTTTAAAGTCAAAAATTGATGGGTGCTCATTTCATCAGGGAAGAAAAATTTTCTACCTAGTTAGCTAGTGTCATCCTAGTTAAAAAGAAGAATGGAAAAATTCACATTTGCATCGATTTTAGGAACTTAAATAAGGCATATCCTAAGGATGAGTTTCCTCTTCCTATACCAGAGTTAATGATGGACATTGCCTCATCTCATTAATTTCTCTTTCATGGATGGTCATCGGCTATAACCAAATCAAGATGTCTCCTAAAGATGAAAGAAACACTACTTTTCAACCCCCTCAAATCTATTATAGGGTCATGCCTTTTCGGCTTAAAATCTGGTGCTACATACCAATGGGCCATGACTCAGATCTTCAACAAACTCATCCATCATCAAGTTGAGTGCAATGTTGATGATCTAGTAGTCAAGTTTAGAAAAGGAAGACCTCTTTGACTTGAGTAGTTTTCAAATAATTAGATAATATAACCTCAAAATGAATCCTCAAGTGTGCATTTGGGTACTTGAAATTCCTTGGGTTTGTTGTTGACATAGAATAGAAATAGATCTAAAAAATATTAAAGCTATCTTAGAAATGCCACCTCTAGAGTTTAACTCAACTCGGATCCTTTCAAGGATGGTCTAAGACTTTATCTCAAACTATCGTGATGCAAGCCATTTTGCACTTGTCAAAAGGATGCCAAGTTCAAGTGGGATGACAAGTGTCGGCATGCATTGAAGACATCAAGAGTACTTGGTGAAGCCCAATTCTAGCCCTATCGAGCGGGCCACTTGATCCTTTACACTGCGCATTGGATGACTCTCTTGCTCTGTTGGCGCCAATGATGAAGGAAGAGGCGCTCTCTACCTCGGTCATCATCGATCCTCTGAAGCAAACTATCCACCTATTGAGAAACATTGCTTAGCTTTGATCTTTGCATCTTAGAAGCTATGGTACTACATGCTTTCTCATAAGGTGAACTTGATCTCTAAAACCAATCCACTGCAGTATCTCATGACACAGCCAATATTTTTTGGATGTTTGTCTTGTTGGTCCATGATACTCTCATAGCTTGATATCACATTTGTACCCTCAGTGATAAGGGCTTAGCATTTCTTAGCGCACACCCACTTCTGGCGATTCTGCTTAGTGATGATCTCACGATGAACAAATCATGAACTTAGGGGGGAGGCAACCATCGATGGGAGATGTATTTTGATGTGCTTCTTTTCTTAAAGGTGAAGCACCATGATCTATTCTCTCAAGAAGGCGGGTAGGAATAGTTCTAACTAAAAATTCAATGTGATGAGATTCTCATACTATCTTTCCAACCTGCACCAATGAAGCTGTATGAGGCTTTGATTGATTAAGTTAGCCATCACTATCGTGTCAAGAGCATCAACATCTTTGGGATTCTTAGTTGGTCATCAACAGATTATGGTCCTACGGTCCTCAAAGCAAGCATTACTACAGTATACCATGAAGGCTTGTTGGCATTCAAAGTCACCATTATCTATAAGGTTCTCTAGAGAATGCATGATGCTTTGGCCAAACTTGCCAAAGAGTTGGCATGTCTGGAAGATGAGTCCATTTCAATAAGGGTCCAAAATAGACAAGTCCTATCCCTTATTGATGCTAAACTCATCGAGAGACTTTCTCTTGAAGGGGAGGTTGTCGTTGCCAAAATGGACAAGGAGCTAGATTAGAGGCTACCATTCATAGATTACTTAAACACAACTACCTCAGAGAAATCATAAGCCCATCGGGTGAAATAGAGAGCTCTCTCTAGCTCTTGTTGATGGCACTATCTTTATTCCTTTGACCAAATGTGGTTACATTATTTAGACAAACATGAAGCTGTGACATTATAATTGAGGCACACTCGGTATGTGGTGCATCAATCCGTCAAGATGAAGATAAAGATCAAAAGACTTGGATACTCGGCCTTCTTTTGATCATGCATGGATAGCTAAGGAGCCATCAGTGTTAGGTACATAGTGTGGTCCTCCACCAATCACCAAACATTCTATACCCTACTTTGGCTTCATGGCCATTTGAGTGTTAGGGTATTGACATTGTAGGTCTGATTGAACCTCCTTCTTCTAAATGGCATTGAATCATCTTAGCTGCTATCGACTACTTTTCTAAGTGGGCAGAAGCCATCTCAAGCCATCCCACTCAGAGAGGTCACAACTCACCATGTGCTTCAAGTTTTCAGAAATCATATCATATATAGGTTCAGGGTGACTCGATGAATTATATCTAACAATAGTATTGCATTCAAAAGCATAAAATCAATAGTTTTTAGAAGACATGATTAGAGATACTCCACCATCTACTACCCCAGAACAAATGGCTTAGAATTCAATAAAACTCTCATCCAAATATTAAAAAGACTCTTACAAACATAGTTGCATGAGCGGTGGTTGAAGCCTTGTGGGCTACACCACCCCATGTATTGGTCGACACAATTCTACCTTTGAATTTCAACTCAAGTCACTAAGATATCATTGGGTAAGATCACTTGAGCAGAATGCAAAGTTATGGTTAGAAGAGCTCAAGTTTGGAGGAGAGTTGCCAACTAGTGCGAGAACCTCAGTTGTACAAGGCCAAAATGATTCAAGCTCACAACAAGCTGGTTTGCCTAGGTCTTTCCAAGTAGGAGAACTTGTGTTAGTCTAAGAGACCAATTATTGCAGAAAGATGGGAGGCAAATTTGAACCCACTTGGGAAGGCCCCATGTTATAGAGAAGGTACCAAGGAGGATCTATAGCTCATTAATTATAAAGGGGAACAGATGCTTCCAATTAATGGGATCTATTTAAAGAAATATTATCCATAAAACATGTTTGAAAATAACTATCAATAAAAGAAAAAATTTGATTCCATTTCATCAAAATCTTTTCTTCATTAGAGTTGTTTGCTTCTCTTGCGAATCCCATGATGTTTTTGGGTATGTAAGAGCAGGCATCATATCCCTTTCACAAACATAAACACAATCCACATCTATGCTACTAGAATAGGTGTGAGAGAACCCAAGAGGCATCTATTTTGATTAGCACAACTAAGTTAGGTGTAGAGAACCAGTGGCATCCTTTCTTGGTGGGAATTTTGGTTGCCATCCATGGCACATTTCATCAATTCTCTAAGTGTGTTTAGGGTAGGTGTAAGAGTCCAGTGGTATCAATTTCCATTAAAATAAAAAAATAAACACAAATCTTTTTTTGTCTCACTATTTTGATGTGGAGTAATCCCTATGGCACTCACTCATTAGGTGTTCTAGGTGGGTTTACATGCAACCACTAGTATGTCACCCAATGGTCCTTATTTAGAGGATGTGAAATGAGCTTCTTCTAACTTGACCATTAACAATGCCACGTTAGTTTGGTAACTTCACTTCCGGTAAGCTACCTCATGTTGATTTTTTTTAAGATGTGAGTCCCATGTTTTCTTCTTGAACTAATCATCATGTCGGTAGGTTATATTTGAGGTTTAGGGTAAGTCTCCCAGAGGCTCCTTTCCTCTTGCCTACATTTGAGTTAATATAAGTCCCCCAGTTCCATTCACTCGGTAGTCATCCTAGGTCGGATGGCATTAGAGAAAGACTATCCAGGAAGTTCCTATGGGATGTGAGTCCCACACTTTCTTCTAGGCGATTACAAACTAATGAGCACCTTAAGTTGGTTGATGTTCTATCTTGGTGACTCTGGTGAATACACCACTCTTTGTAGATGTGAGTCCATACTTTCTCCTTGAGTTGGCCATAAGACCTATTCATTATCTTCTCGAGGTTTTGGATAATAGCGACCCTCTCCCTGGGCACTCAATTTGGATCACATCCTTTGCGACCCTATTTAGACACTACTTTTGGATTGGATAGTCCCCCTTTCCTAGTTGCCACCCCTATGGTTGGAGAATTTGTTCAGCGAATGTGCAGGTTCTCCCTTGGTTCAGTAAATCTGAGATAGGTCTAGGCTAATATAAGCTTATTCTCAGTTTGATCCCTCGTAAACCAACAGGGTCCACGATAAATAAACTAAGAAAATAAATAAAAAATATTCACTTGTGGATTAGGAATTCAAGCCCCCAAAGGACCCCTTTTCCCAAAGCATCTATCTTTAGGAAGTGTTGAGAAAACTCCTATAAGAATTGACTACTGAGTTGAGATAAGTCCCGTTATTTCTCAATAAATAGCCCGGTCGTTCAATCTATTTTGCCACATGCAGTTAAACAATCACTTTATTTTAGATGTAAGATTAGATGCATTCTTTTATAGCATATATCCAAGCGACATTGATTTGTTGTGGTGAAAATTTTTTATTTTCTAAGATGTATACTTCCATCTTCAATCTATGTGGATAAAATGAAGATAGAAATATACTCTTTGCATTTGGACACCATGTAGATCCATAGATTTTCTTATTAGGGTGATCGAATATGACATTAGGAAGGTGTACTATCTTGAGATAAGTCACCACCCTGGACTTCACTCAAAGGACTCTAAGGATGGGTCTTTGGATGTTCAGAGATTCTTTTCCCTACTTTACATGAGTAAAGTAGGTTTATTTTGGGTTCATTAAGTTCCTACAGCAAGCCCCCATAGTTAATTACATCCTAAAGAATGAGATTCCTTAGGAAGACTCTCGATTAAGGTAAATGATAGTTGTCCTTAAAGATTTTGAAAGGGTAGGGCTATCAATCGATTAGTTTATTTTTAAGAAGTCAAGTGGGATTGATCAAGGGGAGGGAGTTCTTATCGAAGCCAAATGAAAACAAGTAGGGGATGCCTAGGATACTAGGAAATCTAGTAAGCATCCCAAACTACCCTATGGTTGGGCTTTACATTTTTAAAATTTGAATTAATTTTATTTCAGTTAGGTTTTTCATTAGAATTTTAGGGCTTATAATTCCATGATACAAGGCCATAGAAAATTCCTAGGAGGTGAGGATTTATGCTTATGGCCCCAAAGGGGAGAAGCAACCAACCTAAATCTAGGGAGCTTTGACCAAAAGCACCTAAATCTAAGGAAAATGAGTATTTGGTTTACCTCCGAGAGGATAAACCCGATTTGGACTTACAACCACCTGGGTGGCGCCAACTAACTCCTCCTATGATTTTAAATGCATGTTCTTAAACACACTTCCAAAGAGACTAGATCATGTAGGGTATGATCTAATGCAAATTTTGTTATATTTTATTTATATTTTGGACAATCAATTTGACATAGGCTTTAGGATTCATATGTAATGCATGAAATTAGATTATGGGCCAAAATTAGCAAGATAAGGAGGTGTGTTTCCACCATGGCTCTCAAAGGTCAAGCCAAGTTTCTCAAGGTGGAAGCCCATCCAATCAGAATGAAATAATATGTATTTTATGCATGATGTGAAAAAAGAAAATACAACATCTAGTAGGGGTTGATAAATTTTTATCTTGATTTATAACTAAGCTTTAGGTAAGGTTATGGGTTATTTATTTTTAGTTTTAATTGATTAGTTGGATAAAAAAACTTATTTTCCTAAGAGCCTAATCTTCATCCAAGCCATACATCAAGTAAGAAAACTAGGAAAAGATGTCATCTTAATGCACCTAATCAATCAATTTTACAAAGCTAGTGCAAGAATAATCATTTATAATTGGGCTCCACCCTCAAACCCAAACAAATTGGGTGGTAGGCTCTACCATATATAACCCGGATTACAAATGAATTAAATTATAATCAAGAAGGAATTCATGTTATGGGGTCTTCATTCTTCATTTCTTCTTTTCTTCTTTCTTTTTTCTTCTTTGGTTCTTCTTTGGTTGGTTGGAATGTGGTTTACTCAAAACATGGTACATAAAGGCATAATGACCAATGTTCATCTTAATCTCCCAAATCCTAATTACAAAATTACATGAAAAATGAGAAAAATGAAATCTAACTAAAACCTATAAAATAGAGATTAACTAAACAAACAATCCAATCCCAAGCATATATATATATATATTGGACTTAACACCCCACACATGGGTAACCAAGTTTCTAATTGGATTATGCTTAGGGGTATAAGCTGCATAGTAAGTATTTATATTTTTATTCTGGCCCAGCATAATCCCACACAAGAAGATAATGATTAGACTAAGATGCCTACCATTCATTCTACACATTCACCTAACATCAGGACTAAATACATCATAAAATAAAAGCAAACATCAAACCATGCACACCACAACCTAAAGCTAGAAATGTGACTTAGTCTAATGTGCTTTAAAGGTTTTTATTGGCATGTAGCTATGGCTTTAAGGCTTAAATTTTCTAAGTGAAAGATGTTCAACTTAGATGGGTAGTTTCATTTAAGTGTTTAATTGATTTGGTTGATTTTATTTTGTATTTTGATTTGGTTTAAATGAATCTAATTATTACTAAGTTGTAAAGAGAGAGAAGAGAGAAGAGAACTTCTCTTTCCTTCCCTACCTTAAATAATTCCTAAAGTGGATTAATATTTGATTTTATTTAGTCAATATCTTTATATGTTTTAATTAATCCTAAGTTTAGATTTTCCCTAAACAAATCTATTCAAAAGAAAGACATTTTAAGATTAAGTAAAATGAATTAATGTCACAAACACACAACACTTCATTTCTTTCCCAACATGTATAACATGCATATGAATGAATCTAAGCATATCTATACATACAAATGGAAATGTTTAGCACACTTTATGATGAATGCTAAATATTACTTAAGAAAATTGAATGCCTTATAATGCATGATTTTCATTAAGTAGAAAAGGGTTATTCTTTTATCCTTTATTAATATGCACATTTGTATATATGAAAGATAAGAGTTGACATGTTAGCACCAGGGTGTAAGGTATAGACTTAGGGCTACTTAAACCTGTAAAGTTGTCAGACTAATATACCACTTTCCTTAAATACATATGCATGTACAAAAGATAAATGGAAAAAAAATATGCAAAGTTTATGTTTATTTAATTTTTGGTTTGTTTATACAATTTATGTGTGTAAAATGTAGATCCTTCTTAAGTTATAACATGGAAGAGGATAAGAGTATATTTTAAGCAAGTGTTATATTTTTAAAACTATACACTTTGAAAATCTTATCCATGTTAGAGAAAAGAAAGGAAGCAAACATAAGACACATGCTAGCTTATAAATAAAGTATAAGTAGCATACCTTTCAGTCTTGATATCTGATTTATAAGTTTTCAAAATAATTTTAGATTTAATTGTGATAATAGCCATTCATATTTTTACTTTAGCCAAAACATGCAATTTGGCATAAAGAAAATATTTCATTTTAATTTTGGTTTTTAAAAGATATGAATGCATGAATTCTTATGACATACACATTTAGCATGCTAGGAAAGAAATAAAGTGATGAAAGAAATGTAAATTCATTCACCCTAATTAATTCCTAAAGACAATATTATGAAATAAGAAAGTTCAAAGTGAATCAAGGTTTGTTTAATGTGATTTTAGTTTTGAATTTGCATTATGTTTGATTTAGAAAATGTGAAAGAATGTTTGCTTATCCTAACCCATTTCCTCCATGTGTGAGTTAATTTAGTTTGTTCTTAGGATCATTAGGTGCTTTTTTTATTTTTTATTTAGGTTAAGGTGTGAATTAAGTGTGCTAATTACCCCTTACCTACACCACCTAAGCATACTTAACCAAATAATTATGAGCTAATGGTTGACATAAAATCACACAAGGCCTTTAAATTAGCAATGCACTTAAGAAAGAAAGGGGCCTAATGTAATTGGCTAATGATTAATGATTAATTAAGCTAAACTATTTAAGTTAAGTACTTTCATAACCCCTCTCACACATGTGAGTTGAATTTTGAATTTCGTAATATACTTAGGTTATTGAACATCTAAGCATCTACCCAAGATGAATTAGTTAAGTGCTAGAAGGTTTAGAATTTTATCAAATTAATTAGGTAGGTAATTAGTGGATAAATCCTTAATTGAATTTGGATTAAGAAAGAAAGAGAGGGTTTAAGGAATATCTTAAGGAAAATATCAAAATTATTCCTAAACCTCTATTCATTTAAACAAACCTTAATTAACTCAATCAGGGATTAAAACCACATATTATACACTTATTAAGCATTAAAGAGTAATTAGGAAAATCAATTACCCTAATTAAAACATTAATAAATCCCAAGAAAATTAGGAGTTTGGGTTTAGAATAATCGAGAAATTAGTAATTATTCCAATAAAACCAAATTCAAAAAATTCAAAATCCATCAAAATCAATTTAATAATATTCTACATTCAATTATCTTTCATATGCAATTTATTTCATATTTTTTAATTTTCTACACTTAGATATGAATATTTAAAGTTTCCCTGATTAATTAGGTAATTAATTTCCTAATTATATAGCTAATCCCATCGGCGCCAGGTGGAGACTGACGCGGCATACACTTTCCACATGGCGCAATGGGAGAGGCTACTTAAATTATCACATAAGCCTGTGGTATGGCGCTACACTTTCTCTCGTCCGTCAGATCAAAATTAGGCGGTGAGATTAAATGGGATTAATCCATGGAACATGTGTTTAATCATGGTCCATCCAAAATGCATGGATGGATGGCGATTCATCCACGATTCTCCTGCGGGAAGGAGGAGCCATCCACCTTCCATGGCATGATCTGAGCTCGATTGAGCTCGAATTGAACTTAAAACTTACACACACCATCATCATGCAAGGAATATCACATCCAACGGCTAGTTTTTCATGGGATGACACTTTACTTCACAAAGGACCAAGAGGAGATGAACTTATGGTCAATTTAATGGCATACCTCACGGGAGGCTATCACTGGCGCTCAACTCCCTTGGAGAAGCTTCATCTAGTGGAGACAAAGCTTTGTTGAAGTTTTGAGGCCTTTGAATGGATCTTCCTATGGACAAGTCACTCAATTCTGGGTCTCAGTAGCCTCCCTTGCCTTTGGAGCTTGAAGAAGGTTGGTGAGTTGATTTGATCTTATAAGGGTACTTGAAGGAGGAATTGGGTGGTGAATTGGATTAGATGGAATTCAAGTGGAGCTCCCCTATTTTGGTCTATGAAAAAAATGGAATTCAAATCACTCTAGAAGCTTGAGGCTTGATGGCTTCTCGACTTCCTAGCTCAATCATTGGAGTCTCATGAATTGAAATGGAATTAGGGAGTATATCTCCCCTAGATCAATCGGATGATGGATCCCTTTTCCATTTTTGATCAATTGATGGTGGATGTTTGTTAGGCTATTAGTTGCGCATGGTAATTTTTTGGTGTAAAGTGGAGTAGTGGAGCTCCATGTGCTGTTAGTGGAGGAGGATTCCATGTGCTTAATTTCAAGTGAGTGGTCGATTTTAGCCTTAGGTTGGGCTACAAACCCATTGGGTTAGGTGCACCACTAGTGTCCACTTGGTCCAAGAGGTGCAAGTGGTCATGAAAGGATTGACCAAATTCAAGTGAATTTGGCCAAAATTTACCTATGGCCTAGGGGAAAAATCATTTGGCTTGGGTTTCAATTTGAATATGTTTGGTATGATTGAAAAATGGGTTGGGCCAAGTTTCATTGAATTTGAGTTGATTTGATATGATTTGGCTCATGTTGACCCATTTAGGTCAAAATGGGTCAACTTGGGTCAAGTTGACCAATTGGTCAATTGGGTCAAAATATGGTCAAACTAAGGTTGGTCAAGTTCATATGACCATTTGAAATTTTTTTGGTGGTTTTGGTTTGGTTCAATTTGATTTATATTTGGCTTTGGTTCAATTGAGTTCATTTAGGTCAAATGGGTCAAGTTGACCAATTTGACCCATTTGACCTATTTGGGTTAGGTCATGGGTTGGTTCATATTTGGTTGGTCATTTGAAATGGATTGGTATCTTTGTTTCCAATCAATTTTGGTTTAATTTGATTTTGGCTCAATATGACCTTTTAGGTCAAGTTGGGTTCATGGTCAATTGGGCTAGGTTGGGTCTAGTTGGCCAATTGAGGCTTTGGTTAAGTTCAACAATTATTTTAGAATGAACTTGACCAATTGGTTTCAATCAAGTTTTGACACATTTTGACTTTTTAGGTCAAGTTGGGTCAACTTGGGGCAAGTGGCCAATTGGGTTAGGTTGCTCAAATGTTGACTTGTCAAGTTCAAACATTGATCATGAATGAGTTTTGATCAATGGTTTCAATCAATTTGGCCTATGGTGGATTTTTTTTTAGGTTTCATTTTGGCTAAGTGTTGACTTGGTCAACCCTTAGGTTTGACTTTTGACCCAATTTTGATTGATCTTATGATGATTGTTGATGATGAGAGGCTTAGTGGCTTAGTTCAATCCAATTTGGTTAGGATTAGAATTTGGCTCATAAGGTACTTTAGGTCACTTTGGGTCAAGTGAGCCTAAGTGGGTCAAACTTGGTCAAAGCTTGATTTTAGTTTGATTAAACTTTCATATGGACTTATGATTGAAATATAAATCCATTTCCAAGTGGTTTAAAGTCAAATGGGTTTTGATACAATTGATAATTTCAAGTTCAAAGGGTGAACATGAGCTTGACTTGGGTTTGATTTTTTTTATTTAATTTTGGTTTGATGATTGAAGTTTATGTTTATATTTGGATTCATGATTGAAGGATTGATTGAATCATGAAGAAAAATCAAGAGTTTGGCTTGATTTGAAATTGATTTGGCTAAGTTCAAGAATTTGACTTGAAAAAGGTTGAATTTTGATTGAATTTGAGTTTGATTTTGGATTTGGTTTTGGATATTTGAATTTATATTTCATTTATATGTGAATATAAATGAGAATATAAATAGGTTATGAAAATTTCATGAATTTGAAGTGATTTGAACTTGATTTGAGCTAAGTCCATAGAGAATCAAAGTGACTTAGAAAATTTTTTATTTGGATTTGAATTTGAATTTGGTTTTATTGATTTGAATTTATATTTCATTTTATATGTGAATATAAATGAGAATATAAATGGTGAGAAAATTTTTGAATTTGATTTAGATTTGATTTAGGCTAAGTCCATGAGGAATCAAAGGACTTAGGAAATATTTTGAATTTGGAATTTCAATCATAGCTTCAATAATTTGTTTGAGTTTCAATCATTTGGATTGATTTGATTTGAGAAAATCAATTAATTTGGATGATTTAAGTTTGTGATGGGAGGAAAGAGTTTGGTTCAAGCTATGGGGTAGGCAAATTTTCTAACACCCCAAGGCATGACTATTCTATTTAACTCTTCTAAGTCTCTAGAGTTGGGTTGAGTGTCCAATCACTAGATGTGTCTTAAGACTAAGGAACTCTTAAAATCTAAGAGGTATGTTAAGATGGAGGGTTGAGAGCTCATCCTAAAATGAGGTCAACAAAGGCTTGGGTGTGTGTGACAAGGAACACCGCATTTTGGTGTTGGTGAAATGATCAACAACCGAATCATAAGCACTACAAATGATATATTCCTAAACTAAGGTGTACAAGGAATCCAAAGCTTAGGGCAATGTGGCTCTACTATGTTGAGGACATAAGAGAGGAAGGAGGAATCACTAGGGATAGAGTATGTGAACCTTCCACTAGGGAAACAAGTTCAAGTCATCCAAGGGGAAAGAGGTTTGATTTAATCTCCTTGGGAGAAATTGATTGATTGATTTGTTGTTTGTTTAATTGTGTTATTTTACTCCACCAAGGATGAAAAGTGAACTCTCACTGGGAGGCAAGTTCAAGTCATCCACAAGGGAGGAAAGGTTGTGAAATTGAGGGATTAGAATTATGGATGGGAAGAAAGATTTGCATCTCAGAGAAGCAAAAGATTTAATTTGATTGATTGATTGTTTTGTTTATTTCTTTCTCACGGGAGGAGGTTGAATTTATTTTAGATTTTTTTTTGGATTTTGAGATGGACCACGTTGGTTTTGATGGGACTGAGTAGACCAGACTTCAGTTTACCAATCAAGGGTAGTCTAAACACATAGTAGGAGCCAACCAAAGGGATGCCTTTTGGTATGTATAGTATCTAGGAAGAAAGTAGTAGACTTACATCCTCAAAGTAGGGACAGTCTTGGGGTGATCCATTGGTGAAGCAATTGAACCAACTAGAGTGACTATTGAGTGAATGCCTCTGGGGGACTTAAATCAGCTCAAAGATAGTCAAGATTAATTTCATTTTTGGATTTGTTTTGATTATGATGGATCCCATTACTTTGGTGGGATTGGTACCATGGAGACTCTTTCTAGACTTACCAATCCAAAGGTAGTCTACCAACCAGGTAGGACTATCCAACCAAGGATGCTTTCATTTTGCAATGGTCAATCTTAGAAGAAAGCTGGGACTCATCTTCTAAAATAAGAAACTGGGGTGATTGGTTGCTTTGGGCAACAAATGAAAGACCAGGGCTATTGAGTGAATGTGTGGGGACTTAAATCATTCAGATAGTCAAAGATTAATTTCATTTTTGTTTTATGGATTATTGGTTTGATGGATCATAATGAGAAGAGCTTATATTATCTAGACTATCTCAATTCTTGAACCAAAGGAGTAGCTTCCAGATGGGAGCTATCTAACCAAAGGTGCCTTTTGATTTGCAATGATCAATTTAAGGGAAGAAAGCAGGGACTCATCTTCTACAAAAGACCAGGGGAGATTGGTTGCTTTGGGCAACAAATTGAACACGACCTAGGTTGCATCGGTTTGTGACAATCATGCTAGAGAATCATAGTCTTACATCTTCCAAAGTGGAATGATGGGGGGTAACTTTATGGAAAAATAGATTGACTAACTATGGGTGAATCGACAGGATTTATCTCACTCAGTGGTCGAAATTCTATAGAGTTACTACACAGATAGGATACACTTGGGAAAAGGGGCCCTTTGGGGCTTGAATTCTAATCCACAAGCAAAATAATTTTTGTTTATTTAGTTTAGTTTATGGACCTTTTTGGAGGGATCAAGAGAAGAGCTTATATCGCTAGACATCTCATTTCTTGAACCAAGGAGAATCATGCATTGCTAAATAATTCTCCAACCACAGGGTGGCTATTAGGAAAGGGGGACTGTCCAGTCCTAAAGTAACCTGGGTAGTGTCTAAATGGGGTCACAAAGGATATGATCCAAATTGAATGCAAGGAGAGGGGCTAAGGGCTTGAAAACCAGAAGATGACATGGCTAGTCATATATCAAATAGGTATTTGGTGGCCAACTCAAGGAGAAAGCTTGGACTCACATCTCAAGAGTGGTGTATCCCAGGGTGAGTCATTTGTCGACATAGCAACATCAACCAACCTAAGGTGCATCAATTTGCAACAATCATGGGAAGAAAGCTGGGGACTTCCTCTATGGAAGATTTGGATAGTATCTTCTTTAGGTGCCATCGACCTAGGGCGGCTTGAGTGAATGCCATTGGGACTTATATCAACTCAAATGTAGAGGAAAGGAGCCTCAGACTTATCTAAACCTCAAATATACTGACCTAGTTAGATCATGATGATTAGTTCAAGAAGAAAGCTTGGGGACTCACATCTTCTTAAACAAAATCAACAGGTAGCTTCTTGGTGAAGTCTACCATACTAACAAGGCATTGGTTTGCAATTGAGTTAGGAAGAAAGCATGGGGACTCACATCTTCCAAATAAGTGACCACGGGTGACATACTAGCGAGGTAGCATGTGACCGACAGAAGCTAATGAGTGAGTGCCACAGGGCTTGCTCCCACATCAAATAGCCAAAAAAAAAAATATGTGTTTATTTTTTGTGGATATGTTTAAAGAGATGGGATGTTCTTGCATTATCTCATGCTTATTCTAAACATGTTGGGGAATTGTGTTTGTGTTATGAAAGACGAATAAGATGCCACTACGGAACTCTTACACCTATCCTAGACACATCATGGTAGATTCACAAGACATACAAACAACGCTTCGAAAGAAGAGAAGATTTTGATGAAATGGAATCAAATTTTTGTTCTTTTATTAATAATTATTTTCAAAACATGATTTTATGGGTAATATTTCTTCAAATAGAGCCCATTAATTGGAAGCATCGTGTTCCCCTTTAATCAATAGTGATAAGATCCTCCTTGGTAGGCCTTTCTATGACATAGGGCCTTCCCAAGTGGGTTCAAACTTGCCTCCCATCTTTTGGCAACAATTGGTCTCCCCTAACAAGTTCTCACTTGGAAAGACCTAGGGGGACCAACTTGTTGTGAGCTTGAATCATTTTGGCCTTATACAACTTGAGTTCATGCGCCCGTGGCTCTCCTCAAACCTTGAGCTCTTCTAACATAACTTTGCATTCTTTATGATCTTGCTACCCAATCTATCCTTAGTGATGGGAGTTGAACTTCTAAAGGTAGAAGCGACTTGGACCCATACACTAAGGAAAATGGGGTGAGTTGGAGTTGTATGTGGCGATGGCCTGAGGCTTCAACCAACTACTCATTCCACTTAGCTCATTGTCATCAAGAGTCTTCTTTAGTATTTGGATGAGAGTTTTGTTGAATGCTTCTACTAAGCCATTTATTTTCTCTAGGGTAGTAGATGGTGGAGTATCTCAATCTATACCATGTCTTTTAGAGCTATTGATCTTGGTGCTTTTGAATGCGTACCATTATCGATATAATTCATCGAGGCACCCCAAACTATATACGATATGGTTCTAAAAAATTGAAGCACATGTTGATGACCTCTCTAAGTGGGATTGCCTCCACACTTGGAAAAGTAGTGGGTGGCACTAAGATGAATGATGACCTTGGAAGAAGGAGGATATAGGACCCACAATGTGGTAACACTCAAATGGCCATGAGGCCAATGTAGGGTGTAGAATGTTGGGTGGTTGATGTAGGACCACATGCACATGACCTGCATCTCTAGCTACATCCATGCAGTATCTAATCATCGAAGGCGGTAGTATCCTAGTCTCTTGATCTTCATCTTCATCTTTGACGGATTGATGTGCTCCATATAGACACAATGTACCGGTTATAATGCCATGGGCTTCATGTTTATCTACAATAACCACATTTGATCAAAGGACCGTTAGTAGAGGGTGCCATCAATAAGAGCATAGGAGAGGGCTCTTTGTTTCACCTGATGGGCATGTGACTTCTCTTGAGGTAGTTTTTCATTGTTCAAATAATCTATGAACGATTGCCTCCAATCAAGCTCCATGTCCTTATAGGCAATCGCAACCTCCCCTTCAAAAGAAAGTCTCTTGATGAGTTCAGCATCAATAAGGGATAGGACTTGTCTATTTTGGACCCTTATTGGAATGGACTCATCTTCTGAACATGCCAATTCTTTGGCAAGTTTGGCCAAAGCATCTGCTACTATGTTCTCTACTCGAGGAACCTTGTAGATGGTGACTTTTGATTTGGCCAACAGCTTCATGGTATACTCATGGTAATGATGAAGCTTGGGTTTGAGAACCTTGTAGGACCCAATGTCGATTGATGACCAGAGAATCCCAAAGATGTTGATGCTCTTGACACCGATTGTGATAACTAACTCGGCAATCAAAGCCTCATACTCGACTTCATTTGGTGTGGGATTGGAAAGATAGTATGAGAATCTCATCACATCATGTCAGAGTTAGGATATTCCTACCCTGCCTTTCTGAAGAGTAGATCATGGTGCTTCCCCTTTATGAAAAGAAGCACCATCAAAATACATCTCCCATCGGTGGTTGTCAACCTCCCCTAAGTTCATGATTTGTTCATCATAGAGATCATCAGCGAGAATCAGAAGTGGGTGTGCTAAGAAATACTAGTGCTTATCCTTTTACCAGGAGGTATGAATGTGATATCAAATTATGAGAGAATCATGGACCATGCCAAACATCGGATAGGTGGCCATGTCATGAGATCATGATGGATTGGTTGAAATCAAGTTCACCTTAGAAAGCATATAGTGTCGTAGCTTTTGGATGCAAAGATCAAAGCTAGGCAATGTTTCTCAATAGGTGGATAGTTCACTTTAATAGGAATCAGATGATGGCTGAGGTAGTAGAGAGCACTCTCCTTCCCTTCATCATTGGCTTGGGCCAACAAAGCATCAAGAGAGTTGTCCAATGTAGCAGTGTAGAGGATGAGTGGAGATAGGGACTGCTAGAATTAGAGGCTTTACCAAATATTGCTTGATATCTTCAAAGGCATGCTGGCACTTATCATCCCACTTGAACTTGGCATCCTTTTGATAAGTGAGAGAATGGCTTGCATCTCCACGATAGGTTGGAAATAAAGCATCTTAGATATGTAACCATCCTTGGAAAGATCGAGTTGAGTTAAACTCTTAGGAGGTGGCATTTCTAAGATAGCTTTGATCTTTTCTAGATCTATTTCTATTCCCAGTGTCTGGAACAACAAACCAAGAATTTCCAAAGCTACTCAATGCACACACTTTTCATTTTGAGGTTATATTATCTTAACCATTCAAAACTACTCTCAAGTCAAAGAGATGGTCTTCCTTTTCTCTACTCTTGACTAGATCATCAACATAACTCAACGATGATGGATGAGTTCATTGAAGATCGAGTCATGGCCGTATGTAGCACTAGCATTTTAAGGCCAAAAGGCATGACCTATAATAGATTTTGATCGAGGTTTCAGTGTTTCTTTCATCTTCGGGGCCATCTTGATTTGGTTTGCGGATGACCCATCCATAAAGAGAGAAATGCATGAGATGAGTCCACCATTAATTCTAGTATAGGGAAACTCATCCTTAGGACATGCCTTATTTAAGTCCCAAATCGCACATATGCAAATTTGGCCATTCTTCTTCTTAAGCGATGACACGCTAACCGGTAGGGTATTTTTCTTCCCTATGAAACATCGATCAATTTCTTGACTTTAAAATGACCTTGTTGATTTCTAATCACATGCATAGGAGCTTGCTTGATAGGGTTAGTGTTAGGATCTATTGCTAGTTGTGGACTACTACATTAGAGATAATCAGGCATCATAACTCCATGCAAATAGTCCTTAAACTCGGTCAATAGCCTAACTAAGTCATTGGTTTCTTCTTCATTTAATGAAGCGATGTATGTCGGCATGGATTTTCTTACGTCGAGGTTGATTTCTTTAAGCTTGTCAATTATTGAATGGATCTCCTCTTCAAATTCTTGGTGCATCTTTGATTTGGAGATCATCATCATCAGTTTCTAAACACATCCTCATAAGAGTTGGTTTGGTGAAAGAACTATCGGACTCAAATGATTGGTAACAAGCTAATCATCGTTGGACCATCGTGGATCACAGTCCATTCTTGCTTCCACTATGTTGTTCCATAGCTTTTCAGTACTTGACCTATGCTTGGACCATGTATGAATCAAACCCTTCTTTGCAAGATTATGAACACAAGGCAAATAGTCAAAAGGTAATTCCATTAATTCTTTATATGAATTCTCCTCAAGTTCTACATCAACTTTGGGACTTGAGGAGGATGATCCCAAAAGAATCTCTTTGACTTCATATCCTTTGGAAGACTTAGGGGCTTCCTTAACTACTAAACCTTCTTTTGAGATGAAAGTGAGGTTAGAGCTAAGGTTCCCAACTGTTGATAGTTTACATACATTTGATTCAAATACTTTGCTTTTTAGGAGGCCCATCTTCATGTTATTGCTTGAGTGTCACCTCAATGAAACCCAGAGGGGTTGGTTATACTAATCACATTAGACTCATCCTCGAGCAAGATTCGTCTATGAATAGTAGGTACTCCTATGAACTGGAACATAACCCTTGTTGGTGATGGCCCAGGGGTCTTCCACCCTAGAACCTCACCTGCCTCTCCTCTAGTGGAGGTTGAGTCATCCTACCCACATGTCCATATGATGGAATGAACTATGGGTGGAATGTGATATGCGTCTCTATTTCTTCTTCAATTTCCCTTTCTTGTTCAGTTGGATTCTCATTTTCTTTTCTTCTTTCTTTTGCTTTTTCTTGTTCTTCTTTTTTCTTTTTCTTTTGAATTTGAATTTTTCCTAAGTTCACAAGAAAGTGTGTTTTGAGGAAGATAGTAGGTGCATCCTCATATATCTCAACCTCTCTGAAAATGGCTTTTCATCTCCTTTGACACATATTCAATCCCATCCTTCACGAACTTGATGCACGATGGAGGGAGGATGGAATCATCTTGTTATGTATCCAAGGCCTCGAGCAAAGCATTGAATGAAGTATTGAATCAATGATAAAACTTGATCTTCCATTCACCTATCTCCAAAGGTAACACTATGGAACCTAAAGCTCTCACCTTGTTCATTGAATCCTCTCAACATCATCGATCTCCTTGGAGTGTAGATGTCGATCCTCAAATAGGCAATCTTTAGACTCATAATGTTCGATGCACCAGGATCGATGAGAACTCTAGCAAGTCTAAATCTACCCATGTCAACTGTAATGTAGAGGATTGTGCTCCATGTCCCCAGAAGGTCTTCATCGTGAAAGTGATCCCCAGCTTCTAATAATGTGCCTCCTCACCAATAGTCTAAGCATATCTCAGATCAAGGAGAGCCTTGATTAATGATTCCCTCATCTCTTTGGATAAGACAAGGGCATCATATATGCTTAGAGATGGAAACTTTCTTAGGTGAGAGAGGACATGTAGTCCATTGGCTGATCCTCCAAGCATATCAAGGGTGGAGCATCCTGGAGGGCTTCTGATCCTCTCCAATGACTTGTTTCCTCTATCTTGAGGTTGCCGGAGGTAGAACCTTGCCACTATAAGGTTGACTTTGGTGATCTCTTGTGGCGGGGTAATGGAAGATCTCATCACTGAATTCTCTATGGGACCCTCAGTGGATGATTCCAAGTCAATCTCAAGAGGTGAACTCGCAGTATTCAGAGTAGGAAAATTCAACTTTGAATCAAAAAGAGGAAGATCAAAATAATTATAGTTGTTGTTTAGACTTGAAGAGTTATCATTAGGAAATGAATTAGAACCCATTAGAAGTGACATAGATATAATTCAAACTAGCTTTATTCTTCAATTTCTTGGATTTGATAAGGTACAAAGTAGAAATCAAGTAAAGTAAGAGGGTGAGGGATTTGATGCCCTCATCCGATACAAGATGTCTACTAGAAGAAGAAGAAGCTAGCTAAAGAAGTGGAGGTTGTGTGTGGTACTGATGGTAGGGGTTGGACTCGATTGGTGGTTTGCCTAGCTATCTACCGCACATCTTCTTGAGCTCCCCTTTCCGAGTTGGCTCAACTTGCAAACCTTCCTTGATGTTGAGGTTTGAGGTGACTCAGCACAAGAAAAGTTTCTTGATTTTGATATAATTTTCTTAGAGGTTTTGGATAAGGAGATATCCCAACCTTCTTTGGTTTTGGAAGGATTACAAGTATCCCCAAGGATTACTAATGGCGGATGGTTGTTCCACAAGGTATTCCTTGGGATGACTATAGCAGGTCTTGAAGCTATGTTCAAGCCGTCCTTAAATGTGAAATCTTCCAAAACATGACCTAGCATACGTGGTAGGGGCAAAAAATTAGGATCATGCTTTTCCCACTTTCCTCTCTAGGTTTGGGTAGCTAAAAAATCGCTTCTTTAAGAGATTCTTAAAGATCTTCGATTACCTCCCTCTTAAATGAATAAGGCTTAAGTTTATCCAAAAGAGTAGGTGGACCATAGCTACACGGCGGTGGTATGTACCACTGCGATGATGTGGAGGAGAGGTGGTGAGGCCATGGAGGCTATTGTGGTGGTGTAGCTTCCTCGGTGGTGGTAGAGGTGGAAGTGATGAGCAGAGGTCTCTCTCTAGTGCTTCCCTTATCACTCATATCGCCCAGTTTCTTCTCATATGCGGCTTTGCTTTGTTGGTAGATCTGAGAAGGTAACTGTTTGGCTTCTCTTCTAGCGCCTTGTTGATTAATTTCTCAAAGTTTTGATGGTGAAACCTTTGAGCATGAAGGATAGGGCCATGGATATTCTTAGAATCTCAATGGCATGTGTTGAACTATGGTTCATTTCATACTCAAATTATGCCATCGAGAAATGTCAATGAGGGACTCACCATGGTTTTGTTGAGCCACAACAAGATCAATAATGACCCTTTATTGTGCTCCAAACCTCTTGATAAAGAGTTGCTCCAACTTCAAAAAGTCTTCTTGAACTATTGGGAAGTTTAGCATATCAAAAGCTATCCTAAGATCTTGATGAAAGAAAGAAAAGAGTGTCAACCACCATTGCAACATAGCTAAAATGCATGATGTCTTTGCCTCGGGTTCCCTACCATCAAAACTCTTGAAGAAGGTGGCACGAAACCCTTAGGATATTGGATGCATCAAATTCCTCCAGGTAGGGTCTACCCTTTGGAACGATGATCCTCCTGGGCTTGCCAATGCTTCTTTCACTTGCTTTCAACCATGGACTTGATATCTTTTTTTGTATGGGTACTATCCTTCCTACTATATCTGGTGCTTGCTTTAGGAGGTAAAGTCTTGGTGGTCCAAGACATGCACCAACTCGGTGACTAGTATAGGATGAGCTGGTGTTTATTTAAATGCTAAGATAACTAACAAATCTTCAAGCTCTTCTCCATCTATCTATCTTTTCATCTTCTTCTTTATGTGAGGTGTTGGGTGGTAGGTTGTGTCTTCCGCTCGCTCAACACCTTCCATAGTCTACTCTAGGAGGGATCCCAGTATCTACCATACCCTAAATCTCCAATAAATCATCTTCATTGGGATCAAAGCGATCTTCTCCTCATCGCCTCATATCCTAGGATCTCTTCTCCATGAAATAATGGCTATATCATCTAGAGAATGATCACCAACTCACAAATGACTTTGGTGATGGTGGGATCACTATCATGTACTTGTGAGGCACGGACCTCCCATCTTGGAGTCAATCTGGTATACTCACTAGAAGATACACTCCTGTACTGACTATGTGGGTGACACTCTAGGAGGATCTATCATAGGCAGGTATCACCTTCTCCTCTTTATAATCTCCATCCATGTTTGTGTGGTGGTGTGATGGACTTATGCTTGGGGCCATTCCTTCTTCACACTAGGGTGGAGAGGCTTCGGCCTCACCATGATAGGTGATAGATGGAATGATCCCTTGGCATATCACCGGCTGGGGTCCTCTTCTCCCGATGTGGCCTTCATGGCCTTTGGTGGAAGATAAATCATGATGATGACAGGGTAGAGCGGTGTGGTGGGGACACCACTGACGCTCTCAAAATAGGAGCTCTCCTCCTATGATGGGTAGTCCCTGTGAGTAGAATACTATCAATATGATTCGAGTAATGCCGTCAGAAAATCAATGAGTGAAGAGATGACAGACCTCCTCTCCTAGTATGATATGAGCTGTATGGGCCTCCCTAGCCCTCTCTTGTCAAATATGCTTCCCCACACTATGGGGGATGACGGATCTTAAATCAAACTAAGCCCCAGACTTAGATGTCGTAGGCTCACTGGCATAGAACTAAGAGGGCGGCATATGACCTCCCTCTCTATTGAGAACTGGAGGTGAGCAAGATCCTCTAGCATCCTCTCTGTTAGACCCTGAGAGAGGATGGAATGGTTCATTGTAACCGGGGAAACCAGTGGCACTCCTCTCAACAAAGTGGCCTCCATCTCCAGCGATGCAGTGTACTTTATCATGTGGTTCTTATTTCTCCTTTGTCTTGGTGGGGTGAAGGGAAGAGCTAGACCCAACCTCAAAAGGGGGAGACAATCACAGGATCAGAGCCTTCAGGTGCTAGTGAGTGGGTAGCCTTGGGGTAACATGAGGAACCATGGGGTGCACAACTTTACATTACTGCTCTTATTGTATGGGAATTGCTTCCTCTTAAGATATCAATCGATGGCATGTCAATGGAATCCTCCTTTCTCATGAGGTGAGAGTGCCCTCATAATGCCTCAAAACCTCATCCAAAGTGAATGAGGTGGTATGTCAGGGGGGTGATCAGGCCAATCCATCCATGGGAAAAAGGTGAACATACTTGCATTGCATCAATCAAGCGAAACTAAAACTGCGAAAAATGAATTAAAGCGATGAGTCTTGATGTTCAAAATAAACTTGAATCATTTTTGATTTTGAATTTGAATTTAGAATTTGAACCCATACTCAACATCTTGAAAGTGTTAAGTGCTCAAATGATTTGAAGAGATTTTGAGATTTGATTGGAAAGGAATTTTTTGTAGAATCCACTTTCAAAAAATTTGGATATGTTGAAAATGTGTTCAAATATTTTTGAAGAGATGCTTCCATAGGTTCATAATTGAATTTTGATTTTGATTTTGAGGACCCTTTATTTAACAAATTTAGGTGTGTTAAAGTAAAGGGTCAATTTGATTTTGATTTAGAAAATTTGGATATGCTAAGTGAGGTGTTTGAAAATAATTTCTTCTTTTTTTGCTTTATTTTGTGAATCATTTGTGATTTGAAAATGGAATTCTCATTTAGCAAATTTGGATATGCTAAATGTGAAAATCAAGTGTGTTTTGTTATTTTTTGAAATTTTTTTAAAATAGGATTCTTAGCAAATTTAGTATGCTTGAAAATCTAATGTTCTTTATTTTGATTTTAATTTTGAAAAATAGGATCCTTAGCAAATTTGGGTATGCTAAGAAATCTAATGTGTTTCTTTTGTTTTGATTTTGTTTGAAAAATAGGATCCTTAGCAAATTTGGTATGCTAAGAAATCTAATGTGTTTTATTTTTGATTTGTGATGGAACTTCACTTAGCAAATTGAGTATGCTAATGAAATTCAAATGTGTTTCAAATTTGTTTTGGAAAATGGGATTTATTTTAGCAAATGTGGTATGCTAAATGAAGTTCCAAATGTCTTTTGATTTTTTTTGTTTTGAAAATGGAGACTTCTTTAGCAAATGTATATGCTAAATGAAGTTCAAATGTTTTTTTTTTGTGAAATGGAGATTTTACTTAAGAAATTTGAGTATGTTAAATGAAATTCAAAAAAAGTGTTTCAAATTTTTGTATTTTTGATTTTATTTTGAAAATGGAGACTTTACTTTAGCAAGTGTGGTATGCCAAAATAAAGGTCCAAATGTGTTTTGAAAGTTTTTGTTTTGAAAAATGGAGACTTCAGTTTAGCAAATGTGGTATGCTAAATGAAGTTCAAATGTTTTTTTGTTTTTGTTGATTTTGAAAAAGAGATTTCATTTAACAAATTTGGGTATGTAGATGGAAATCAATTATTTCATTTTCAAAGATGTATTTTGTGTGATTATTTCTTTTGAAAGAGGAAATTCAACTAATCATATATGGAATATGTTAAGTGGAATTTCAAAATAATGTCATTTTATTTGAAATGAAATCTTCATTCAATAAATTTGGGTATATTGAATGGAGATATTCATATGTGTTTTTGTTTTTAAAATTTATTTTGATTTTGATTGAAAATGAAACTTCCATTCAATAAATGTGGGTGTATTGAATGGAGAGGTTTCATATGTGATTTTGAAAATTTGAAAATTCAACAACACATGTGGAATGTGTTGAGTGGAATTTCAAATTTGTGATTTTTCTTGAAGATGTAATATCCATCCAACTCATTTGGATGTATTGAATGGAAAAGCCCATCTTCAAATTTTATGCTTTTGAGAACATGATTGTTGAAATTTTATTTTTGAAAATGAAATCTTCATCAAAATGAATTGAGTGAAGGAGTTCATTTGTGCTTTTAGGAAATGTCATTGTTGGTTATTTTTTTGAAATGATCCTACATATAACAATCATGAAGATTATTAGATGAAGGTGATTTAGAAAATTTTTTATTTAAAACATTTTATTATGTGCATTTTGAAAGTGCTTTTGAAAAAGATTTTTTATGAAGGAATTTTCTTTATTTTAGAATGAACCTTTCCTTACCATAAAAATGGTAAGGAGGAAGTCTTTAATTAATTTTTTTTATTAAATTTTTTTTTTAAATTGGGGGAACGGGGTTTTAAGACCAACACGGGTGAGGTCCTAAAACTAAAGATGTTGGCTAGCTTAACTTAAGGATAAAATAATCTAAGTGCCAATGGAAAGAAAGATAGTCTTGGATTCATACAAAGTACAAACCCACTATCGATACTTGAAGATGATCATTTACCAAAGATGGAGAGAGGAACCATCCCTGGAGTTGCAGAAAAATCTATGGTGAAAAATTTTTTCATTTCAAAGATGTATACTTCCATCTTTCTATGTGGATAAAATGAAGATAGAAATATACTCTTTGATTTGGACACCATGTAGATCTGAGATGTTCTTATTAGGGTGATGGTATGGCATTGAGGAAAGGTGTACTATCTCAGAGATAGAAGTCACCACCCTACAATGGACCTAGTCACCTCAATAAGGACTCCTAAGGACTATGGGTCTTATGTACCATAGATTCTTCCCTACTTTACATGGAAAAGAGTAAAGTAGGTTTATTTTAAATGGGTTCATTAAGTTCCTACAAGGGCAAGTAGTTAATTACATCTAAGGAATGATTCCTTAGGAATACTCTCGATTAAGGTAAATGATCATTGTCTCCAAAGATTTTTTAAAAGTAGGACTATCAATCAATTAGTTTATTTTTAGAAGTCAAGTGGGATTGATCAAGAGGAGGGAGTTCTTATCAAAGCCAAATGAAAACAAGTAGGATGCTTGATACTAGGAAACTAGTAAGCATCCCAAACTATCTATGGTTGGGCTTTATATTTTTGAAATTGAATTAATTTTGTTTGAGTTGAATTTTTATTAGAATTTTGCTTATAATTCCATGATACAAGGTTATAAAATGCTAAGAGTGAGGATTTATGCTTATGGCCCACAAAGGGGAAAGCAATCTGAACCTAAATCTAGGGAGCTTTGGTGAGGGCCAACATGACCTAAATCTAAGGAGAAAATGGTATATTTGGTTTACCTCCATGAGAGGATAAACCACTTTGGACTTACAAAGGGGTGGTAAACTCCTCCTATGATTTTAAAAGCATGTAGGCAAGATAACTTGGCTATTATTTATTTAGAAAGAGACTTTAGTCCTTAAACACACTCTCTAAGAGACTAGATCTTGCAAGGTATGATTTAATGACTTAAATCTAAAGCAAATTTATTACATTTTATTTTTATTTTGGACAATCAATTTGACACAGGCTTTAGGATTCAAATGCCTAATGCATGAGAAATTTAATTATGGGCCAAAATTAGCAAGATAATGAGGTGTGTTTCCACCATGGCTCTTAAATGTCAAGCCAAGTTTCTAGAAAGGTGGAAGCCCTCAATCAAGTGAAATAATATGCTTTTATGCATGATGTTAGAAAGAAATATACATCCTAAGGGTTGCTAATTCTTTTATCTTGATTTTAAACTAAGCTTTAGGTGAGGTTATGAGTTATTTATTTTTTATTTTGAATTGATTAGTTGGTAGAAAATTTATTTTTCTAAGAGCCTAATCATCATAGCCATACATCAAAAAAAGAAAAGAAAAGATGTCATCTTAATAAGCTAAACAAACATCAACAATTTATAAAGCTAGCACAAAAGAATAAAGGCCATTTGTATTGGGCTCCACACAAACCAAAAAATAAATTGGGTAGCTGAGCTCTACCCTTATACAACCAATTACAAATGAATTAATTACAATCAAGAATTCATGTTATGGGGTCTTCATTCTTCTTTCTTCTCTTCTTTCTTCTTTCTTGTTTCTTGTTTCTTCTTTTGGATGGCTGGCATGTGATTGTTCCAAAAGGCTTCACATGGTACATAAGATGATATCTTATGACCAATGCTCATCCTAATCCCCCATAACAATCATTCCAAAATCATAATTTGGAAAATTACATGAAAAAAAAAGTAAATCTAACTAAAACACAATAGAGATTAGCTAAACAAACCATACAATCCCAAGCATGTATATTATAAATTACAGCACCCACACATGGGTAACCAAGTCCACGGCCTATTGGATTATGCTTAGGGGTATAAGCACACACAAGTATTTATATTTTTATTACATGCCCCTTAAGCACAATCCCTAGAAATAATGATTAGACTAATCATACCATTCATTCTACACATTCACCTAACATCGGTAAAATAATACATCACAAAATAAAAAATATCAAACCATGCACCACCACAACCTAAAGCTAGAAATGGTGACTTAGTAATGTGTGCTTTAAAAGTTTGTGTGGTATGCTTAGCTTTAAGATTTTCTAAGTATGAAGATGTTCAACTTAGATGGGTTTTTCATTTAAGTGTTTAGTTGATTTGGGTTGATTTTATTTTGTATTTTGATTTGGTTTAAGTGAATCTACAATTATTAGTTGTAAGAGGAAAAGAGAAGAGAACTTCTCTTTCCTTCCTACCTTAAGTAATTTCTAATTAATTGTTTAGTGAATTTTATTATGTGTGCATTTTAGATTAAGTAAAGTGAATTAATATCACAAAACACACATCACTTCATTTCTTTCCCAACATGTATAACATGCATATGAATGAATCTAAGCATATCTATACATACAAATGGAAATGTTTAGCACACTTTATGATGAATGCTAAGTTACTTAAGAAAATTTGGAATGCTTTATGATGCATGATTTTCATTAAGTAGAAAGAGTTTTTTATCCATTTTCATATGCACATGTGTGTATGAAAGAGGCATATGAGTGGTGCATTGTTAGCAGGGGTGTAAGGTACAAGACTACTTAGGGCTACTTAAAACCTCACCAGGGTTGTCAGACTAATATACCACTTTCTTAAATACATATGCATGTACAAAAGATAAATGGAAAAGAAAGATGCAAAGTTTGTTTATTTAATTTTTGGTTTTTTTATGCAATTTATATGTAAATGTAATCCTTCTTAATTATAATATGGAAGAATGATAGGAATTTTAAGTGTGTTATTCTTTTCAAATGAACTATACACTTTGCAAATCTTATTCAAATATGTTAAAGAAAGAAAGAAAAAGCAAACATAAGACACATTTTTATATTCTCATGCAAGCTTATAAATAATTATAAGTAGCATACCTTTCAATTTTGATATTTGATTTATAAGTTTTAAAATAATTTTGATTTAATAGTGATAATAGCCATTCATATTTTACTTTAGCCAAACATGCAATTTGACATAAAAAAACATTTCATTTTAATTTGATTTTTAAAAGATATGAATGCATGAATTTCATATGACATACACCATTTAGCATGCTAGGAAAGAAATAAAGTGATGAAAGTAATGTAAATTCATTCACCTAATTAATTCCTAAAGATAATCCTATGAAATAAGAAAGTTCAAAGTGAATCAAAGTTTGTTTAATGGGATTTTTTTTTTAATTTGTTTTATGATTGATTTAGGAAATGTCAAAGAATGTTTCCTGGTCCTAACCCATTTCCCCTATATGTGAGTTAATTTAATTTGTTCTTAGGATCATTAGGCGATTTGTTTATAATTTGTTTAGGTTAAGGTGTGAATTAAGTGTGTTAATTACCCTTACCACCACCTTAGCATATAATCAAATAATTATGAGCCAATGGATGACATAAAACCACAGAATTTAAATGCAATGCACCTAGGAAAGAAAGGGGTAATGCAATTGGCTCATGATTAATGATTAATTAAGCTAAAGGGTTTAATTTAAGTACTTTCATAACCCCTCACACATGTGAGTTGGATTTTGATTTCCTTAATGTACTTAGGTTATTGAACACCTAAGCATCTACCAAGATGAATTAGTTAAGTTCTAGAAGATTTTTGAATTTTATTAATTAAGGTAGGTAATTGGTGATTAATCCTTAATTAATTTGGATTAAGGAGAAGAGAGGTTTAAGGAATAGCTTAGGAAAATATCCCAAAATTATTCCTAAACCTCATTCATTTAACAAACTTAATTAACAATCATTAAACCATTACACTTAATTAGCAATTACATTAAGAGTAATTAGAAAGAATCAACAATTCCCTAATTAAAACCATTAATAAATCCCAAGAAAATTAGGGGAGGTAGAAGTCATCCCACTAAATACACATAAAAGTTTGGGAATTAATTGAAATAATTAGAGTAATTAATAATTACATTCAATAAAACCAAATTTAGAAAATAACACTATTCAAAATCCATCAAAATAATTTTATAATATTCATTCAATTATCTTTCATATGCAATTTTTATTTTTTTTTATTTTTCTACAGATATGAATATTTGAAGTTTCCATGATTAATTAGTAATTAATCCCTAATTATACTAATCCCATGGGCCATGTGGAGGCGTAGCTTTTCCATGTGATGGGAGCTATTTAAGTGTCACATCATAGCATCGTGTCGCGATTCACTTTCTCTCGTCATCGATCAAGGATCGGATGGTGAGATTAAACTTGGTATTAAAGGATTAATCCATGGATCTGTGTTTTAATCATGGTATCCATCCAAAATGTGGATGGATGGCCCATGATTCATCCACGAGACTATGGGAGAGTCCACCTCCATGGATCGAGCTTGATTGAGCTTGGATTGAACTCAAACTTACCCACACCATCATCATACAGGAAGATCACATCAAGCGGCTAATTTCTCATGGGATGAAATTTTTTTCACAAAGGACCACAAGATTAATTAGCTTGGTTTAATGGCATACCTCATGGAGGCTATCACCAGGTCGATTCCCTTGGAGAAGCTTCTGTGGAGATGAAGCTTTTGAAGTTTTGAGGTTGAGATTGAATGGATCTTCTATGGCCAAGTCACCTTCAATTGAGCTCGATCTTGATCAAGTAGCTCCCTTGACTTGAGCTTGAAGAAGCTTGGGTGAGTTTGATTTGATCCTCAGGGCTTGAAGGAATTGGTTGTTTTGAGTATTGGATAAGTTCAAATGGAGCTCCCCTATTTTTTCTATGAAAATGAGAAAAATGAAATTCAAATCTCTAGGAAGCTTGGGGAGACTTGGATGCATCCGCTTTCTAGCTCAATCAATTGTGTGAATTGAAATGGAATTAGGGGAGTATATCTCCCCACAGAATAATCAGGGATGAGCCTCTTTACCATTTTGATCAATTGACCATTGGTTGTTTATTAGTTTTGAGTTGCATGGGTTATTTTGAGAGGGGTGGAGTAATGGAGCTCCATGTGCCTTAAGTGGAGGAGGGATTCCATGTGCTTAATTTCAGGAGTGGTCCATTTTAGCCTTAGGTTGGGTTGGGCTGACCAAACCCATTGGGTTAGGTGCACCACACTCACTAGTACTTGTCCACTTAAGAGGGTGCCAAGTGGTCATGAAGAGGATTTGACCAAATTCAGTGAAATTGGCCAAAATTTACCCTATGGCCTAGGGGTAAAATGGTCATTTGGCTTGGGTTTCAATTTGAATATGTTTGGTATGATTGAAAAATGGGTTGGGCCAAGTGTCAATGAATTTGAAGTTGATTTGATATGATTTGGCTCATGTTGACCCATTTAGGTCATAAATGGGTCAACTTGGTCAATTGATATTGGTCAAATTAAGGTTGGGTTGGGTCCATTCATATGACCATTTGAAATGTTTTGGTTTGGTTTGGTTCAATTTGGTTTATATTTGGTTTTATTTCAATTGATTCATTTAGGTCAAATGGGTCAAGTTGACCAATTTGACCCATTTGACCTATTTGGGTTAGGTCATGGGTTGGTTATGTTTGGTTGGTCATTTGAAATGGATTGGTATCTTTGTTTCCAATCAATTTTGGTTTAATTTGATTTTGGCTCAATATGACCTTTTAGGTCAAGTTGGGTTCAAGGTCGGTGGGCTAGGTTGGTCCCAGTTGGCCAATTAAGGCTTTGGTCAAGGATTCAGC